>VUQI01003031.1:0-11450 GCA_015106735.1 Paratilapia polleni | reverse complement strand
TCAGTGTTAAGAAATAAAGCAAGTGGTTCTACAGCCAAATCACCTGGCTTCTTTTATTCAAGTGGTTTAAGTGGTCTTGAGTTCAGCACTGCAGATGGATGCGATGCCTTCTTTTTTGTGCATGTTTTGTTCACCTGTGCCAAACTTTATAAGATTTGGCTGTGCAAAGCCTATTTTGCACTTTTTAATTATTTTTAAGAACAATTTGTAACTTCATAATATTGTATCTTTCCTCATCTCATGATGCAGTTACATCCTGCCAAGTATAAACATACTAAATCAGGCCTATGCAAGATACAGCAAGTCTTTACTAATCAGTTTCAAGTCATTTTATTTTCACATTCAGGTATGAAAAAAAGTATTGGTTAGAACAATGTGAAAAACAGAATAATAAAGTAACAAGATCACCACAGTTTAAATAGTATTATAGCAACTGACTGTATACATGCCATGGGTCATTTTGGCCCTGGAGACCAACATGACCTGTGGCATGTTTAGAAGGAGAACACTGATTACTCTTGTGCATTACATAACCCTGACTCTGCCCACAACTACCACAAATCCCTTGTTTACTGATATAAAAGTGAAATTGTACTAAGCAGACGCAGTAGTTTGGCCACAGTTTGTATCGTGCAGACACGAGCTGCAGTGCAATACTAAAGTTCTAACAAATCTGTAGTCTGGTTAAAATTTAAAAAGAGTGTTGCAGGGGTTGTTGCACCATTGCAAAGTAACAAGAACACCTGCAAAATCACTGGTCATATCAAAATATAGGTCAGTCCAAAATAGGATATGGCTCAACATTTTAATGTTCTTTTTACTTGACTGTTAATATTATGGACAGTGTGGTCTGAAAAAATATACCAGCCTAAATTTCTTCTTCAGACTAACTGTATTTTAATGGAAATGTGACAGAGTGAGGCTGATATACAGTATATAATAAAATATGTTGCCTTTCCTTAGTTGTACCTGAGAATTAAAATTATTGCATACTTAAAGGTTATCATGGTAAGGATTTATTTCATACACTTCATGCAGTTTAAAAGTGCACACAGTCTTGTTCCATAAGAGAAGAGGCAGCTCGGGTGCGTGTGGGGTTGTGAAATTCCCTGTGAGAGACTTTTGTCCATTGAGTAGGTAGAGCAGTACACAGTGTCAGGTTTGGGAAACATTGTATTCAATACCTGTTGATATTGAAACATTGTGAGGGCTTTGCCAGTATGTCTGGTACTTGGAGGTCAGGGCTGCAGAGAAAGTGGGAAGGTCTGAATTAGCCACAGTGTCCACTCTTGTTCCCCTTGTTCCACTCTTCTTGTCTAAAATGAAACAGTTTTGCTCTAAGGTTTGTCCCTCTGGAGCCTTCTTGCATCTGCAGAGATGGCTACTGGCCTTGGGAATCAGGTGTGGTGATTTGATAGGTGGTAAAAATGTGAAGTTTTTAATGGGAACCACTCTGTTACCGGGCCTATGACTATGTTTCTGAGGCTTAGCAGGGTTGTTCTCCGACACTGAATATTTTGAAGACAAATGGCGAAGGTGAGAAAGAGTTTCTCTATGCATCCCTCTCTCGTCTATCTTTTCTTCCACTAAGAGATGTGTCATCTTTCTCTGCATAGGATTAAGAACAGGGCGTTCTGCAGCATTGGTTGTCTGAGCTGTCGTAGGACTTTCACTCCAAGATCCTGTCTGCTGTTTTACTGACACAAACTTCTTAAAGTTATCCAGGCCTGCGTGAGACTCACAGTACTGCTCTGCTATGCTGGCTGAGCTGTCTGCATGAGAGGGTGTTGGGTCATCAGATGAAGGGGTCGCATTGTCAGCCTCCTTACTCTTTGGTTTCTTGTATGTGTTTGGAGTCAAAAGTATGCAACTCAGTGGAGCAACTCTGGCCCAACCACAAACCTGTTGCAAAACCAAGTAAATATAACAAACGTTCTGATATGTTTAAAACTGAAACACTTAAAGTAAAATATTTATTGAACCAACTATGAATCATGCAGAGAGAAGGAGTCCAAAGCAGTATAATTAAAATATAATAATTAAAATTCCATTTAGATTAGACAGGCATTGTACATGCTGGCTGGCTGGATACATATGCTGGGTCTTTACCATCAGTGTGGTGCAGATGGTGACTAATCTACCTCAAAAATGTTGGGCCCAAACAGGAACTTCACTGATGATTTGCAGCCACAGCAGATTCTGTCCACCATGATTGTCTTGTCATGGAAATAACTGTAATTTCCACTACATAATGTTTTGTTTTTGAACCTGTTGGATCGTTCTCAAAAGTCATCAAGGCAGAACTGGTGCTGCACCAGCATCATTATAACTAACACTCTCTCTCTCTCTCTCTGTCTCTCTCTATCTATATATATATCTATATCTATATATCTATATACACACACACACACACACACACACACATATATATATATATATATATATATATATATATATATATATATAGTGACACAGAGGACTCTTACTTAAAAACATGTGCAACTACATATAGGTAACATTAAATGAAGAGAGGTGCAGTAATAGAATTATGCTTCACTTACAGCATCCTCCCAACCACAGTAGTAAAAGTACTCGTATGGCTCTGTCTCATTCAAGAAGTTGTCCTCGCTGATATCTAAAAGGGCATCAACAAGTCTCCTTTCTGGTGTCTTGTGCTCCCTAGCTGCGTCCTCCGGTGCTGAAAGCTTCCTGTCTGCTCCATTCACAGCTGTGTGATCCTCTTGTTGTAAGGTCACCATGATGTAGTTAGGTCGTTTAACTCATGGTGAGATCTAAAAAGGGAGATAGAAAAACAAAATTTGCCAGCATTACTTAAAAATGTATGTTGATTAGCACTTTAGGTGAAGTCATAAACTTTTGCTGTAAATATGACAAACTTCACCTACCGCTGATTTTACTTACCAAAATAAAGCAAACAAAATTCTTGAGGCATTTAAAATGCTTCTTTTTTCCTGTTGCTATTACAAAAAAATGCTGCTATCTGTCGTGGTGGCGACTTTTTTCCCGGTTCACAGAGTTTCAGCAACAGAAGCGGAAGAAGTGGTGAATGCCTTTAGAAACGAGCTGCAACGCCGTCGTCATGGCAACCCCAGCCCGCACCGTCAAGGTATGACGTAGAGAAAGGGGCAGGGCTGGTTGCACTCTTGCTGCAGTCTACTACCGACATATTACTATCCTGTATTTGTATTTTGCAAAAAAAAATAATAATAATAATCTTTAATTACACGGGACCACATGATAATCCAGTGACGCGCACAGTAATTGGATGGAATAGACTAAAGAGAAAAGAGCCTAACTATTTTTGCTGCGCCAAAAATCGTATTTATTTCTTTCGTGTGGGTTCTCTGGACCATTTCATCATGTCGCAGCGCTCAAATAGGGAAGTTAACTGGTTCATAACTTGTGAAGGAGGAAACCACTTTGGCTAGTTAAACGCTCATTTCTGCACGTCAGCCTTCAACTTCAGCCCCCATGAGAGTCAGCTGTGAGAGAACACGCATGAATTTTCCCAGATTTTAAGTGGAAACAAGGCGATGTTTGCAGTGAAGAGGAACCAGTTTTCCTTTTATTCTTTTTTTGTTTTTTGGTTTTTTGCAATGAGCGGCCTGTTCTTCACACTTCTTCTCACGGAAATTTAAAAGTGACCCATCTGCAGGAGGAGACTCGCACTAATTGCGCCAACAACAACCATAAAGCAACAACGGTTTGGTTTATTGGTCCAGGGCTGCGGAGTGTCAGTGTCTGACGCAGGTAGAGCACCTATCCGCGAGGGGCACACTGACCCCTGACGGCGCCATCTCTTGCCTCGCCGGTTTTCCCCATCACGACTACTCCGGCTCTGCAGTTCAGGGACTGTAGCCTTTTATGGAAGCAGAGTCTGTGCACCCTGTCGTGGTCATGCTTCCCCCAAAGAACTGCCTGCCGAGGAATTACAGCTGCATAGCTGGACTGTTCGGGAGCCTTGCAGCGGCAAATCCGAGGCTTGAAGATGGGGAGGATTTTGACATGGTGAACGCTACTTGTGAGCCTATCGAGAACGCAGTGGTGGATGAGAGGCCAAGGGGCAGAGAGGTTTCCCTGAAGCCTCCACAGAGCCCTAATCTGCGTCGGAGGTGCAAGTCTTTGCCTACACCTACAGAGAGAGCAAAGTTAGAGATCTCCCGCAGCAGAAGCCCAACCAGTAAGAAAAAGGTCCGCTTCGCTGACTCCCTGGGCCTGGAGCTCATTTCAGTGAAGCACTTCGATGATACAGATGTTCCCGAGGTGCCGGAGCGCATAATGGCAAAATTACCTAAAGGACCCCTTCACCTTCATCATTTGGACACAAAATTCCCTCGGGCTCCTGCACAGTCTGTGTTCATGGAATTGCAGTTCACCAACCCAGGCACATTACTCGGCTTCGAGCAGAAAGTGAGGGAGGTAAAAGTCTTGTTGGAGAGCGTCGAGGCAGATGAGTTCAGCCTCTCCGGCTTCGTGCGCGTGTTGAATCTGGCTTTCGAAAAGAGCGTCTCTTTGCGGTATTCTCTAAACAACTGGATAACATTTATGGACAGTTTGGCGTCCTATGTTCCTAACTCAAGTGATGGTGTCACTGATAAGTTCTGTTTCAAGATAGTTATGCCCACCTACCTAGACAACGGAGGAACATTGCAGTTTGCAATTAAATACTGTGTCGGCGGGCAAGAATTTTGGGACAATAATAACGGCAACAACTACAAAGTCCGGCGTCACCGGTTCAAGATGTCTCCGCCTCGAGAATGGGAAAACGGATGGATTCATTTTATCTGAGCTTTGACGTATGCAGTGGCACACTTGCGCCATTTGCGCGTAATTGATCCCCGGGTACCTTATAACTGTAGCCTGTAAAAAAAACAAAAAAAAAAAAAACGATTTTTTTTTTTCTGTCATTGTCAGCTATACACATTCCGTGACACAGAAAAAAAAAATTCCCACAATGTTTCAAACAGTGACCCTGTGGTGATAACGCACTGGGGGTAGTAATGGCCTGCTGTATAAGCCTGAAAGGCTTCCCGGTGTGGGATACTGTACGATATGTTGCCTTGATGTCAGGGCTCTGTACAGCTTTGTGCCCTTCGGGAGGGCATGTTCTCGTTATATAATATAAAAACACGTGCCACGGAGAACGTGCCGGGTAATGCCAACTTCAGGCATCACTACACATTTCAAGATGCTGTAACTGTCAGTTTGCATGTGTGCAAACGCCGACTTAATAGCAAAAACAAATCATTTTAGCTGATGGTAGCATACGCCCCTAGTGGTCACCTGCAGACCTGGGCAAACATACATGTCTAATCCCCAGACAGAAGACAGAAATATGCGATGGGTATTTAAGTATTCAATTTATAATTTCCTTCTGTCATGCCATTAAAATGCCTTATTATAAGCCATGATGCAGGAACTTGTTGACTGGAAGTTGTACAGTATTTTCTTCATTAGGCTTGAATAGAGGTAAATGCATTAGAGGGTTATCATCATTAAACTTACATTTTAAAACAATCCAGGGACACCATACTTAACCATATAAATCTCTGCCTCTTAGCAATATATTTGCAGCCTATTCAGCAAAGATTTTATGTTTTGCACATTTAACTTATGAAAATGATGAGGTCTGATCAAAGTTCAAAGACAGTGAAATTATATTAAACTAAAAACAGCCCAAATTGTAACTTTGTAATTCGTTTATAACTATAACCATAAAGGATAGGTTCATAAAGATTCTTAATCTTTAATTTCTTGTTTTATCTGAATGAAATTCTCCAGCATAGCTGTTCCCACGAGGAACATATCGTAAGTGTCAGTTTGAAAGGTTAAATTTACCTCTGACTATCTTTGGACCTTTTTTTCTTCTCTTCTTCAGGTTGATTGCTAAAGAACAGATGTTATTTTCACAGCAATTCTTTTTTAACTAATATATTCAAACAAAAGCGTGTTATTGTACATGTACAGAGTCAGAACAAAGATATCTAAGATTCTTGATTACACTGCTTAACTATATTTTTCTCAGAGCAGGTCTGTCTATAGTCCACGTAGCTATTACACAGATGACTGTGTTTAAACAGCTTCTGCTGCTTTAAAGGTAGAGGATAGTCATCAATGCAAGAATAGTGCTGCTCCTCACACTTCTTACCAAAATTATTTGAACTGCTTCACTGTCTTTCATTCTCAAATTGCAAACTGTCTGCTTGCTTTTGTTGTACAGTACACCTTGATAACTGCTGTTGCCATTTCTAGACAACAGCTTGTCTTACATCTAAAAGTTTTTTATTTAATTCAGTGGCAAGCAGCCTTCCAAAGCCTCTCACCTTCATTTTATGTTGTCAGTTTTTGTGGCTGAAGAAGCCTGCGTGCTGTAAATCAGTTCAGTCAAATGCAGATATCGTTCATGCTTTTTAAAATCTGTATCATAATATCAAAGTGAGCATGTGGAAAGTTTAGGTTCAAGCCACTAGAGGAACAACAGGCATGGTGCTTTTAATTCCAGTGCTCAGACTGTAATCTGAACATCACTTTAGCCTTTGTTTACATCATCACGGCCTCAGAGGGAAGCTCTCCGTTTAATGAGGCCATCAGGCTGGGATGTGGACAGAGACTATTCCTGTAACCACTTAGTTTTTGGAGCAGTTCCACTGTGAATCCATCAGTACCGTTTGTCTCCAAATATGACATAATTTGTGTCAGGACTACAGTGCTGTACCTGATGATATTAGATTAGTTTTGATGAGATGAGCGATATTTTAGATGATATTTCCTATCATGCAGCTTAGCTTTGTCATGTACAGAGCTGCATTTCTCTCACTGGTTTATTTAAATACACTGTGGATATAAAATGTCTGGTCATGGCAGAGCTTAGTGTATTATGCTGTTACACCAGTGGGTATTTGCATATTGTCTGCTTTGGTCTGTGTAAACTTTGTTCAAGCATCCATGCAGTGCAATACCAGAAAGCATTAATTATCCAGGCTGAAGTGACAGTTGTGGGTTTAGAGAGATGCATCAATAACCAGTTGACCACTGCCAACACAGACTGTGATTTTTGGATGTAACATTTGGCTGGTAAGTGGTCAAATTTGCTCACTTAGTTGACAATAAAGTGTTGGGGTTGCTTGATGCAAATTACTTTCTGAATATGATTCCTTTTCTGTTTTCCATTATATACTGTATGACCTGTTGGTTTAGCATCGCAAAAACTGTGAAAATCATGGAGATCCCACAGCCTTGTTACTGTAATTGGGAAAGTAGTTTTGCAGATATAAATGTCATTTGTAGAAGACATATTTGGATACCATTTTGATTCTGGTATCTCCCACACTACTGTTGCTATTGGTGCATCTCTGCTACAAAAAAGCTAGGTCTCTGGTCTTAGATTTTCACCTCAATCAATTCATAACTCACTGATATATAAGTATGTATGTAAATGTGTTAATGTTTCATATTGAATGTCTTCCTAATGTTCTGTCTTGTGTGCATTTTGAGTCATTTTAAAGCAGAATTGAGAAATTAGAGAGGTACAAGCTTGTTCTCCTATGGTACTGTAAAGTTTTATGAAAGTAATATGTTAAAAAAAAAAAAAATTCCTTGAAGCAAAGTTAATCAAATTAGTCTGCGGGACCATTTAAATTAAGGCTATTGTCAGAATTAGAAATGCCTCAAATTGATATTTTTTTCTTAAAATGTTTTAACAAGAAGATATGACAGATTTTCCCTAAATAGGGAAAATCTATACAAATGACTGAATATATTGGACACTCTATGTGCACAGCTATAGGTGTACTCTGCCTTACTAAGCTGTGAGTTTGCTTTGGAATGTGTAAGCGAAGTGTAAGATGGTGAGTGCAGGTGACTCTGTGAACAGCGATGAAGGATATATTAAGGCAACATGAGATACACTGTAGTGATTGATAGCTTTTGGCATGAGCGACTGATGATTGTAGCTGATAATGAGCAGACTCAGTTAAAGCAGTCTAATGCAGTAAGAGGAAGGAAAGGGGATGTGATATGTTTTAAAGCTTTTCTTGTGAATAGTTAGCTAAACAAAATGTTTGCCACTGTTTGTCATATTTTGCTCATTTCTGTCACCGTCGAAATCCTAACTCACTTCTGTCTATAACCATTTCACGACATGATATTTTTTTCCTTGGTTTGAGGTCTTCTCAGTGATATTTTTGTTTTCTGTAATACCCGTGGAACCAGATGTTCCTTGTAACATCGACTCTCTGCGCTTTTTTTATGCACTGGAACTTAACTGTGTTCGCATGTACAGCTGAAACATACCTTTATTTAATGTTCAGGTTTTAATGTCACCCATGTTTTGTTGAAAAACAATGGTTAATAAAGGCATTTTCGATGGAAACCAAACATTGCCAGTTCCTGTAGCTCACATTCACCCAACATAATCTCTGAAAAGTAGGATTAATTATAATGTGTCATCTGTGCTGTGTGCAGCTGCAGAGCTGTGCATGGGTGCATTCCCAAGATGTCCATTTAGTCGGTCAACTGAGCATCTCATTTTCAAGGAGCTGCTGTTGCTCCCCATTCATAAAGGAGCACACCGCAGTGAGCTGCAGCCATCGCCATTGTAGACAAGGCTGAGGACATGTCCTTTGAATCGATTACAGCTGACACCCTACCCCCACTCTCTTTATGAAGGGGAGGGGATTGTAGCTGGAAGCTGGAAAAGGTGCAGCAAGACCTGGAGAAAGGCCTAATAAACAGATAATGAAAGAACATATAACAAGCTCATAAAAATGTATGTTTGATTGTTGATTTTTTTCTTTCTTTCTTTTATTGTAGTTAGGCCATTGGTTTAGCATTTCTAAAATTAGCTGTTCAAAAGCCAATTAGAAGTTTGGTGTGAAGAGCAAAATGTTTCAGTCAGACACATGCTGTGCTATTTATTCTGTAAAGTATCTTTTACTATACGAAAGCGAAGTCCGGGACGTATTTTATGTGAACACTAATACAAAAGATCAGGTGTGCTAACTTAAACCTTTGTGTGTGACTTATATGTTGTACATGCTGTGTACATATAGCCTACAAGTGAATGCTGCGTGGGCTGTGTTTTGGGAGATCGATGTCAGATTAAGAGCACAATCCTGATTAATCTTCATGTTAACCTCGTAGTGATGATTGATCTGTGCTGGCCCATGGTCAAAGGAAGTTGAGTCAAACTTTGCTTACTTTCAGCAACCAGTCAGTGGGAATCCATATGGTCAGTCAATGAAAACCTGCTGTGAGGCTCCAATTTAATTCTCTTAATAGGCATACTCAGCAGCTTGCTCCAAATGGAAAAATAAGATTACAGATGAAAGGAGATTCAAATATTCAATGGCGGTAAGTGGTGAAGTGGGAAATTAAGGCATGCACCATTTGATTTGATTGCAGTGTGGCACATTTGTCTTGTCTGGATTTCATTTAACTACTTGAAAGATACATTAGATATATCATATGGGATCAGTCATTTCATAACAAAGTTCTTTTGGCATGAATGTGTATCCAGTCAAATGCAGGAAAAAACAAACAAACAAACAAACAAAAACAACAACAACAACAGCATGCCTGGATTTGGCTTTCTGCGTAATTACCAAGCAGTGGTAATCAGCTCTCATTGTCATGCTGTGTAACAACAGCTGCTTACATAACTGCTGTATTCATGTGATGATGTTCTGATTGTTGTCTCCCTCAGGCCTCTGGGATTATTAGGCTGCAACCACAGGCCCACTTCCACTTCCATTCCACCTGTGCAGCTTCTTTCACCAAAGCCAAAATTTTGTCCTTCAGCTCTGATAAAGGGGTCCACCGATGCTCACAAAGAGGTTTCATGAGTTTAAATAATTTATGAGGAATGTGAGGAATTCAGAGAAATGCTCTGCCATGAGATGCTGATGACTCAGCAGCAGCCAAGGCTGCCGTGTAGCCATAACGTTGTCTCAGTGAGCCCTGGACCTGAATAATTAATTGGAAAAATTACCTGTGGAAAATTCATTACGTTGTTTTGAAATCTTTTACCTACTTTGTTTTCCTCTTTACTTTACATTTCCTGTCTGTTTTGTTCAGTAACACTTTGTTTTTAAATAATTTTTCCATATTTTGCTGTTTTTCAGTTTATTTATTTAATTTGTTCACGTGAGTGCGTGTTGATTTAAGATTTAAATTTGATATATTTAATATAATACAGTTGTTTCTGCAAAGTGATGTTCATATATTTCTTCTTCCTTTCTTCTTTTGTTCAAATGTTTTTTTATCCACCTGCCAAGTCAAACATTTCACAGGTGAAAGGTCCAGCCATTTCCATTTTACAGCGCCGTGAAATTGGTGAACATATTTGTCACACTTACATATTTCAGATCATCAAACAAATTTTAATATTAGACAACAATAACCCGAGTAAATGCAAAATGCAGCTTTTGAATGATGATTTCATTTATTAAGGGAAAAAAGATATCCAAACCTACCTGGCCTAATTGAAAAAGTAATTGCCCCCTAAACCTAATAACTCGTTGTGCCACCCTTGGCAGCAAGAACTGCAATCAAGCATTTCCAATAACTGGCAATGAGTCTTTCACATCGCTGTGGAGGAATTTTGGCCCACACTTCTTTGCAGAATTGTTTTAATTCAGCCACATTGGATGTTTTTTTTTTTCAAGCATGAAGGTCATGCCAAAGCATCTCAGTCATTTTTAAGTCCAGACTTGGCTAGGCCACTGCAAAACCTTCATTTTGTTTTTTGTTTTTTAGCCATTTAGAGGTGGACTTGTTTATGTGTTTTGGGTCATTGTCCTGCTGCATAACCCAAGTGCTCTTGAACTTCAGGGCACGAACTGATGGCTGGACATTCTCCTTCAGGATTTTCAGGATCAATTATAGCAAGTTGTACAGGTCCTGGAGCAGCAAAGCAGCCCCAGACCATCACACTACCACCACCACGTTTGACTGTTGGTATGATGCTCTTTGTATAAAATGCTGTGTTAGTTTTACGCCAGATGTAACAGGACTCAAACCTTCCAAAAAGCTCAACTTTTGTCTCGTCAGTCCACAGAATATTTTCCCAAAAGTCTTGGGGATCATCAAGATGTTATTTGGCAAACGTGAGACGAGTCTTTGTGTTCTTTTGGTCAGCAGTGGTTTTCTCCTTGGAACTCTCCCATGGATGCCATTTTTCTCTTTCTTATTGTTGAATCATGAACACTGATCTTAACTGAGGCAAGTGAGGCCTGCAGTTCTTTAGATGTTGATCTGGGTTCTTTTGTGACCTCCTGGATGAGTTGTCGATGCGCTCTTGGAGTAATTTTGGTAGGCTGGCCACTCCTGGGAAGGTTCACCACTGTTCCAGGTTTTCTCCATTTGTGGATAATGGCTCTCACTGTGGTTCACTGGAGTCCCAAAGCCTTAGAAATGGCTTTGTAACCCTT
>VUQI01003027.1:0-10709 GCA_015106735.1 Paratilapia polleni | reverse complement strand
TTAAAGAAGATCATCTGCACTGAAGCATTTTTCATCCTGTTTGCTCAATTTGCAGAAAAGGTGCAGAAAATGACAGTTTTACTGCTTCATTTAAGCTGAAACCATGGTCTTGTGCAGGATTTGGTAGAATTAAATGGGTCCACTGTGGTGCACATGTGGCCAAACCTAACCTAAACGCCATCTTTTATCAGTGACCGCTTTACTATACGCTCTCTCTCTCTCTCTCAAGTGCTGATTGGTCAGCTGTTATCACCCTATTGGCTCCCGCTCAGCAAAACACTATCCCACATTTCTATTTTTTTTGAAGTGCACAAGGTGGAGACTGCTTGTGTGTTTGCACACGGGTTAAGGTAAAGGTTGTTTTTGGGGATTTTGCTTTTGAGGACTTCCTGATTAGATTATCGCTAACTGGGCTGACATGTGTGTTGATAAGGTTGTGAAAAAAAAACAAAAAACTGATGTGGTGGGTTTGTGTGTCTGTAATATTCAACTCTTTCTCCATCTGTCTGTTACCCACAGATAGCATGGAGTCATTAGGACCCCACCCTGTGTGTGTGTGTGTGTGTGAGTGTGTTGACACACAGAACCTGTTTGACTCTCAGTGTTTGAAAGCACAGCAGCACACACCCACATTACACTTGGCATTGTGACTTATTTGCTTAGGGCCTATTGTGTTCTGCCAGCCAGAGCTGCATTGAGTGAAGGGGAACAAAACAATACAGTAGATTTAATCTCTCTCTCTCTCTCTTTAAAACCCACAACAGCAGCATTTACTGCCCAGTTGATCCGGACACTCTGCACTTCCACCTCCAGAGAGCCCGACGCGCTCCTGGTGCACTCCAGAGAAACAGCACTTGACAAACAACACTGCAGTGACCTCCAGCAGTTAAGACTGTACCTGATCCCACATCCTTCAAAGAAAGGGGAACCTGACTCTGAGCATAGCAGGAAAAGAAGCGATCACACCCCACTGTTGAAACACGACCCACTGGACTGAGAGACAGAGGGGCTGACGGTCGTCTTTGGTGCCCAGGAAACAGTGGCAGGATGCTGGCTCAAATCCTCAAGGATATGTGGGTGGAACCGGAGGTGCTGGAGGCCCTCAGTGAGGAGCAGAAGAGGATCCTCTTCCTCAAGATGAGACAGGAGCAGGTACGGCGCTGGAGGGAGCGTGAGGAGAAGGAGGAGAGGGAAGGACAGGAGAGCAACACCAGGCCAAAGAAAGGTACAACACTGGTTATTCTGAAGCGGGTAAACACGTTTAACTTACGAGAAAGCATACAACTCATATGAGTATATATATTCCAGTAAAGCAAAAGATGTAAACACTGACTAGAGAAGCAGTATATTTTGGAACAGGAAGCACCAAAGTTTCTGGTAAACCTGGCCTTCATTTTGACGGGAAGCATAACGTAACTAAAACATGAGGTTAATGCCTCCAGGCCTAACATGACCTGCATGACCTGATCGTGCAGGTGTTACAACTCATTTGACAGGTTATTTGGGAGGAAATCCTTTACTTAAAATAGAGACTGAGGTTACTGTAGTTAACTAAAAGTAAAAATTAAATCTACCTGCAAAAACATTTTACTTAACTGAAATAAAAATAAAACCCAGTAAATAAAAGCTGTTTGAAACATTATTGTTTAGTTACAACATGAACTGAAATATGTTAGAATATGGAGTACCTGTATCTAGTTTTAGTGTTTGTCAGTTTGGTTAAATTTGTCAGTGCAACAAGCACTAGGAGTCTTTGTTTTACATGTTTATTGAGACTCAAATGTCTGCAGTGTCAACTGTTTTCATAAAGTCATGTATGTTTTGTATTGTACTCAGCCTACATATGACAAACCTCTATAGCTTCTCACTGGCAAATACCCCACATAATACAAAGAAACCTAAACTAACTCTAAAATTAATAAAACTAAGCTAAAAATAAATATTTTTTAAGAATAAAAGCAAAACTGAAATGAGGAAACCCATTCAAAGCTAAGTGAAACTAGACTGAATTGAAAACGGAAATTAAAAACAAAAACTAGCTACTTCTGTCAGTTAGCAGGCTGACAGGTTTAAATCTCTTCAAAATATATAAGATATATTTGTTTAATATCTGTTGAAGGAAGGGCTGCAGCCAGCAGCTGGTTAGCTTAACTTTAAGCCACAAAACTAGAAACAGGGAAAAGAGCTAGCTTAGCATTGCCTGCCTTTGTTTAACTCTCCTCAAGTTTCTTCTTGTTAATTTAACTTGTACAGAAACTCAAGTGTAAAAAAACTATAAGTTGCAGTTTTACAAAGTTTATGCTCCAACTTTTTCTTGGTTGGCTTTCAGCAGCAGAGTAGGGCCCCTTTCATAGAGGAAGCGACATGCCGTGAACTGTGCTCTGAAACCCATTCTTTTCTATGGCTTACCGCTGCATTGAGAGGTTGAACTTTGAAGGTGTGACAAACGTTCCGCGACCAATAGAAATGCAGAATAACGGGAAGCGGGCGCATATAGTACACCTGAAGATCACGAGCGGCCGCAAAAAACGAGCTAGTACAGGCAGAGTGCAGTGGCCAGCGCAACACAAATTTTGGGCCGTTCGTTCAACCTAGCGGCCTACCGCTTCTTATGTGAAAAGGTCGTTAGAGTTCCCACTTTTTCCAGTCTTTATACTAAGCTAAGCTAGCAGGCCGCTAGCTCTAGCTTCATTTAGCTAGCTAATATAAGAATAAGTTAAAAGATGTGAGAAGAACTGAATATTTACTTTCTTGTTTCTTCTTCTTCTTCTTTTTTTTGTTTGATAATCCACGTATCCCAAATTTCAAATTATTATTTTTAATATTAGTTTACCTTTAAATATTTAATAAGTCTCAGGGCAGTATAGCCACAACAGCAAGAGATAAAATATTGTTTTTTTCTGTAAATATAATTCATTGCAATCCCTTCATGTTTATTATTTCATTTAGTTTATTGCTGCCAACCCTTTTTGGGAGCTACAAAAATACAGAGTTTGGAAAATGGGATGCTCTTTTATACATAAGCTTCTAAATTCTCAGTGCACATGAGCAGTGAAACACAAGCTGTGTATAAAACCCTCTCTGGTTACCAATCTGACTAATGTGTTTAAATTACACCCAAAGAAATCCAGTTTTACCCTCTGCCCTATTATTCTGTCTTACTCATTTCACCCAGCCTTCCTTCAATTAAGGTGTTAGTCTAACTCACGGAGACCCTGCCACCTCAGCCGGTTCAGCTGGACAATGGGTGTGTGTGTGTGTGTGTTTGACAGTCTCTCTCACCGCTGGTTGAATCGTTCTGTGGGCTGAAAGCTGAATAAGATTGAGGAGGCCCTGTGGTTCTGGGGCGTTGCCACGCTTTAAAGCACATATTAAGTTCCCATCTTTGTTTACCCAATCTCTGCCATGTCACCTGAGAGGTGACAGAGTGTGTGATGTTTGTGCGTTACACCATACAATCCAGTCTGGCATCTTTCTGTCTTTGTTCACTGTTCTGTGGCTGGGAAAAACAAGCCTTTATGTGTGCAAACAGGTCTTTAAATATCACACAAATACATGATTAAACCTGAACCCGTGTGTGAAGATTTCTATTATGTGCTGCATTTCTGGTTAATTTGTGGGTGTGGTA
Organism: Paratilapia polleni; assembly: GCA_015106735.1. Classification (NCBI taxonomy): domain Eukaryota; kingdom Metazoa; phylum Chordata; class Actinopteri; order Cichliformes; family Cichlidae; genus Paratilapia; species Paratilapia polleni. Next base: position 7,081 of record VUQI01003027.1, on the reverse strand, counting down.
ATAATGAAGACAGGCACTTCAGGTCTGTAAAGTAATGGCCTGTGTGGTAACTCACAGCTATAACTCAGTGAGGTGAATGTAGCTGTGAACATTGAAGGCGTGTTGGATTTTTTTTTTGCACGAGGTACATTTATCTGTTGTGTGACAGCATGCAAACACAAGACGTTCATGTAAATATGAATGGAAACACAGCTGCCATTGTTAACTGTAAATCTGTGTATGTTCATTGACCGCGCTGTATCTTTTGATGGGGAAATCTCAACTGTGCAACAATTGCTTGCAAACCGCTGCTGCACCCATGAGGATTTGAATTTTTAGGCCACACCCCACTCAGTGATGTCATGGCAGGTGTTTGGTCTTTATCAGGTACGGCGCTGTCATGGAAAACAGTTGCCAGTCGAGTTTACTTTTGAATACAACGTCATAATGAGGTAATGCTGAAAATAGAACATAGTTTTCCAGGATGTGAATGTGACATTACATCATTCATTCATAACTATGAATTATGAATGAACAAATACACGATTATTGTAACATTAGATCCTTTAATAAAGTTATTAGCATTACAACATGTGAGGAATCTCTAGTTGAAACTTAAGGGGATGTTTAACTGAAGGGAACAGGGTTACTGGTACCTTTTTTATTCCCCCTTTCAATTCCAATACATTTCACATTTTTTACAGAAAACTGTTTTGGAGCAGGGCACAATGAAATAATCCCAGTGGCAAAACAGAGGGAAAAAACAGGAAGAGGACACAGAAACTGGGTTAAAAATGTGCTGAAGATAGACCGGAGCAAATCAGATAAAGTGTTAGAGGGTCAAGTCTATTGCAGGAACATGAAGCCAACACTTATAGGACAGCACCACCTTCTGGCTGATAGCCACAATAACAGTTTATTAGAGGAAAACTTCAGTCAGAATCTTGCTGAGCATTTCATCCTGATAATGTCATGAGAATATGTTTTATATTTCATATACTTACCCAGTTTGTTTTGCTCTGTTATTTTCTTGCCAGCTTCCAGTAAACATGTGAGCTGGCTCCTCGGGCGGGATGGCGACGTGAGCGTCAGTATAATCGGCGAGATGGACGAATTGAGATCGTCTAGACTCCTCCAGAACCTCATGAACAGCAGGTAGAAACAACATGCAAAGGAATACCTTAAAAATATAGTATCTAATGTCACTAACTTTGGCTTTTTGGTACTGACTTGATTTGAAAGGATAAAAGTAGACTCTAACAGTATCCATTGGCAAGCGTTTTTGGTACAGTAGACAGCAGCTACTTAATAATGGAGTTAAGATGAAAACACAGAAAAAAATAACAAACTCCATTATTATTTTTAATAGATTTTAATTAATTTTGCTGTGTCAGTTATCATCTCTAATTACGTTCAATCAGATCAACAGTGAACTAAATAGTTTCAGTCAGCTGACCGACTCCTCGTCCCAACTTGATTATAGAAGTTGTTTGCTAAATGACTGACTGGCGGATTAATTTGCTATCCGAGGGACTGAAACTGATGGCTTTGTCTTCCAGACTCCACTCTGATAATATGAATGGCATCCAGACAGATGTCCTGCTGCCAGGAAGGGAGGACCAGCAGCTCAGCCTTAAAGAAGACATCCAGCTACCCCTCACATGTGTAAGTTCAAGAGCTTGTGGTGGGTTTGAAGTTAGGAGAATGCTACAACCTGTGCATTAGTACTTTAACATCAAGTTGTGCCACACTTGCGCACAGGATGACGCAGCCTCACCGAACAACCAGTCATCCGAGGAGGACATGGACTCCTGCAGCGCTGATGATGACCTGAAGGACACGGCTGAGGACAGCGACAGTGAGTCAGGCAGCAGCTCGGACAACCTCGGCGACTGGGCTCCACTCTACAGGTCCCATTTTAGTAGCCATGGCAACCAGCGGCTCAAAGCCCCGCTGGTAGACACAGAGAGCACCAGCCCCCAGGACAGAGGTGAGAAAAGAGGAGAGGATAGAGGAGGGATTTACGTATGTTTGTGTTAAAAGGCTGTGATAATCACCTACTCTAACTGCTTATAATTTAAGATTAATAAACAAAAAGAGTTTAAAGGTTAGTTGTTTAGAGATTAGCTTAATGTGTTTTATGAGAAAACAAGTGCCAGGCCTTACGTCCACTGGTGGAAAAAGGCTGAGGTGTTTAACTAAAACAAAAGCACATAGTTAATACACACCATTACAAGTATATATGAAGTTAAGTAAAAGAAAAGAACAGTTAAAAAACAAACAAACAAAAAAACTGCAAATAAAAATGATACATTTTCTTGATCACATGCAGGGGAATTGTGAACTGTAACAAAAGTACATGAATGGTACTTAAAATAATAGGATACTACATACTGTTTTACTTAGATATGAAAAACTGAAATATCAGGGTTCATTGTGCAGACTTACCTAGATCATTATTACAGTACATATTGATTACAGGATTATCATGACTTATATGACTTAACTGTTTTACAAGAACAGTTCACCCCAACATCACATTTCTGTATGTTATCTAGATCGTTTTGGTGTGAGTTGCCAAGTTGTGGAGATGTGTAGTAAAGGCTGCCTTCTAATATAATGATACCAGGTAGTGCTTGCCTCGTGGTGGTCAAAATGCCAAGAAAAGCATCTGCTGTCTACATCCACCAACAAGAAGAAGCGTGTAGCTAGCTAACATTGTGAGCACTATCAATATTTTCATCCTGTCATGCTGCATGAACCTCTCGTCACGGCAGAGTGTAGTTCAGTAGAAAGGAAATAGTTCCTACATGAAGAGGTTTATGGATCTTTTTGAGTAACCTGGTTATGATTTCTGGAAAGTGCCATTTAGTTCCGCTGTATTCAAGAGAAAGGCAGACATCTCTACAGGTGATATCTCCAAAACTGGGCAACTCACACCAAAACATGTCCGTCTGATTTTGGGGACGTCTCCCTTTATGTAGTATTTCATTGTTGGGGATAAGGTACCACCTCTGCTATTATACAACCAGCTGTATCCCAAAACATGTCAGTAATTGCTACCTGTTCCCTATTTCTTAGAAACCATGTGCTATAAGAAGAAGTCAGAGGGCAGAGGTCACGTGGCGCAGCTCAGGAAGGCATTCACGGATAATCATCACAACACATCAACCGCCTACAAGAAACCGCCCATACCTGCCAAACCTGCTCATCTGCAGAAGTGAAGCGCAACGTCGACCCATTAGGACTCCATGTGTATCCACTCTGCTACACATGACCCCGAAGAGCCTACTCTACTGAGTGTAATGAGCCCTCTGCAGAAATAACAACGGCGTTATACAGCAGCAGCCCAGGCTGAGGCTATATACACTGAAAAGAAAAGGATTCTTACTTGAACCCGAGCAGTGAACAAAAATCCACTTTATTAGACCTTATTTCAAGGTCCGAGCTACAGAAAGAGAAACGTCTGGGGGAGGAGTGGGAGAAAGACTTGAAAGCTTTTGGACTGAAGTCAACCTGAATGATAAAACTAAGCAGCTTTGATGTTGAGTTGAAATTCAAGTTCAGATACACTCACTCAGTGTCTGTGATTGACAGGTCGACACAGAGGGAGGTGTCTAGAGAGACACACACACACAGACTATTGACTGCAAGTGAAAAACACTGTGGTTTTATTACTGAGATGTCAAAAGGAGGAAAAAACATTTTTGTACGGATACAAAGGCGTACACTCTTTTAATTGTAATCCATGTAACGTCTCACTATAACGGTTTGAACAGTGCTGAATGTTTGTTGACAAGATTCTACTTCAGCGTTTTAGCTGGTGTGAGAGTTTTGGGTATAAAAGAAAGCAACCAAATTCATGGTAAAGGTTAAACAGACTCAGTATACTCAATGTACTTTATACAGTCCCTCACAATCCCTGACAGGCATCAACCTGCTCACCGAGAACCCGTTCAGGTTTGGAGTCTTGCTCAAGAACACTTTCACCACATGTATATGATGTATAGTTGGAATCAGAGACAACCTTTAGTTTGTTTTTTGGACATTACATGTTTTACTGATGTAGTAATGGCCACTCCAGCGCAGTGGATTTGAAAAGAAATTGTAACTATGTGATTCAAAGAAACTCCGGACTTGCAGCTCTCCAAACATGACCCTAAAGCCATGGCGTTAGTTGATCCACCACTCCTGTATCAGGAGAATACTGAAAATGAGTGACATTTGATGGAGACACTCATATTTGTTAGATGGTGAATTCTGTCTTTTCTGTTGTTTTTTTCTCTCCAAGTCCACCATGAAGTTGACAATTGGGCCTTTAGTGAATTGTCCTGTAGACTGCCATAAAATTTGGTTCAGGTATTCCTATTCCCCGCAGGATGATTTAGAGTAACTGTAAAACTGTGCCTCAGCTAGTCAATATTAGCATGCTAACACATGAAACTACCTCTGAAAGTACTTACTAATGTACGACTTAGTACATCAAAATAATATCTAATAATAGTAGCCAAAACCTTTTTAAGAACCCATCTATACGCCAGTTATGCAGTGCACAGGCAGGACGCTACATGGGCACAAATATTCCACAATGCAATGCAGTAATGACAAGGTCGTTGAGATTTAATATCAATAATGCTTGAGTTTAAGTCTTTAAATACAAAAGTTTCTCTTTGCCAGGCGAAACAAGCTTTTTAATTCATGTAGCGGTACTTGGCTAATCTGCAACAAGGTCAGGTTATGTTGGAAACGTGTCTCTACCCTCAGGAGTTGACCTGTAGCGTGTTTGAGATAAGACATGCCACTGAAATTCACTCAAAAATATGCTGAACAATAGTACACATAGTGAGCATATAGTGCACAGTAAGGGATTTCAGATGCAGCGTTAAGGTGGTGAAGGCTAACGTCTACAGGCTAACGGCAAGTTAGCGTGCTGATGTTAGCATCCAGCTCAAAGCTCCTCACAGATGTAATGTGGCTCAAGACTCTTCTGTCAGAGTGCCTTGATTTTAGTAGGGCAAAAGAAATTTGATCAATTAGACCAAAAACTGGAAGTTTTGATATTTTATTTACCTTCTACTTTAATTATTGCCCTTGGAAATATTTTTTTTTTGTCACTAAACACACATTAGCTTGTTTTTTTGGGGGGGGCACTTTCAGCCACATGTCACATCTGTTGACCTGATCAAATTTCTATACTTGAAATAAAACAAATTGTCACGACAACTGAACAAATGCCATATGGCCAGGATGGCTGACAGCTGTAGAAGCCACATAACTGCACTTTGAGGATTTTTTTTCTTTTGGTCGTATTTGATATTTGGACCCAAAGACATGAACAAATGTTCCCATACTTAGCATCTACACTTTATTCTTGGTTTGGGTCTTTGTGCTTTTCCAGTCCAGTCTTTAGAAAGTGAAACATATGATCAGTTGAGGTCAGTAAAGAGGGCATAATCAGGTGATGGACTTGGGAGGAAAAAAATCCACATTTTGGCCCTGAAACACTGCTATGTTTAATCTTACAGAACTGCACTGTCATCAAATTAGAGGGACTGTGTATAAAAATAACTTATGTTTCTATGTTGGTCAGGCAAATTGGATGTGAACACCCTCCCCTGCTTTGACTCAGCACTGTAACCTCATGGTCATTGCTTCATTTCTTTTCCACTGCGCTGGAGTACAGATCTAAAACAATGAAAAGCATCTCCCTGGACAAATATTTATAGGCTCTACTGCAGCTTAAAGGGACATTAGGAGGAAGAAGCCACAGAAAAACATAAAATCTCAACCATGACAGAGACAACAGTACGTTATTTTTAAGGTTTGCAGTGTTTGAGATGTAGTTACTACCTAACTATTTGGTCACATGTTCCTTTTACTTGGTCACTAATTAAGTCCTAAAACTCTCCTCCTGCTGACACTTTTTATTTTACGTTCTGTTTGCATTTGTACTGTATGTTTCTTAAATGTGTTTATGCCTGTTATTGGTGTGTAAAAGAACAAACTAAAAGGGTTTTCTTGCTTTGAACAAAGTTGTGTCTGTTCACTGAGTGTGTTTGTGTGTTTGTAGGGGTAGGGGTAGGTGGGGCCGCTGCAGAAGTCACAGAGGAGCTGTAGATAGTGGTCACTTACACAATGATTATCTATTCATTGGGCTCTATCGGAAAACAGCCCATCAGAGATCAAACGGAGAGAACAGAAAGCTGATTAGCATGTGGTTTAGACTGAGACAGAGGGCGAGACGCTAGGGGAGACTGAGCAAATGAGAGTCTGGTCACGGGAAGCACAACGTCACAGTCAACTCAGTAAACCTTCTCGCATTCCTTCACCGCTTCCACACCCTCAGCCTGTGTGTGTGTGTGAAGAGTGTGTGAGTGTCTGTCCAGCCATATATCTTGAATCATGTGACTCTACATGAGCAGTCATGCACACAGCGTGAAAAGCGCCGCTATATATAGTAGGACAGTGTTGGGTTTCCCAGTAAAGCATTGTGGGAGCCTGTTCACCTTTGTTCCTTGAGAGCGCTCTCCTTATAGTGTTTCTATACACTGGCATGTTCAGAGTCTACTTCTACTCCTGATTATTTTCTGTCCAGCTTGAAAGGTGAAATTAGGACACATGCAGCATGTCATGTGTTGACTGTGTGACAGTAAACAACATATATTATCTGAGGGCTTTTGGACAAGCTATCTCCAAGCCTTTTCTCTGAATCAGGTCATTGTGAGGAGATACAATAAATAAGAACATCAGACAGATAACACCTTAGGCTTTTCAACAAGAATGCAATGGTTGTCTCATTTACAACCTAAGCGTTGCTGACTTAATGTGTAAAAATTCTGGTTAGTTGACGACTTCTGAGTTTTGTAGATTAAGGCTAGAAATTTTAAAAATCCACACTGTAAAATGACACAGTAAATCCTCACATATTTAAGGTAAGCTTACACAGCACAAAACACTTGTTTGCACTTAACAACGATCAGCTCTATTCTCACCTTAAAAACATAACCCAATGTAAAACCTAACCCAAGCCCACATCTTTTAAACAATGTGCCTCCGGTTTGTGATGAGGGTAAAAAAAAAAAAAAAAAAAAAGTAATTCCCT
>VUQI01003026.1:25103-35108 GCA_015106735.1 Paratilapia polleni | reverse complement strand
TTGCCAAGTGTTTGCTTATAGGGGGTCATCTGATTGTTGGGGTTTTCTGTCTAATATTGTAGGGTCTCTACCCGAAAATATAAAGCACCTTGAGGCGACTGTTGTTGTGATTTGGTGCTATATAAATAAAATTGAATTGAATTGAATTGAATTAAAACAGCCCTTGCTCTGTGACCTCAGTAAACACTTACCTGATGAGTTTCTGGGTGTTTTGTTTCAAGGGTTGAGAGATTTACCTGTGGTCCTTTTGGGTTAGTGTTGAATTCTTCCACCAGGTCTATGCGCCGTTTAGGGTTGACCGTCCCATCGATGACACTGTACCTTAATCCCATCCGCTGCAGATGAACTGCTACAATGTGGAGCATGCTAGTCCACTGGGACACGATCACACTGGGCGATACCAGATGAGAGACACCGTGCAGACCACACACAGGAAGGTAACATAAAAATGCTTGAGTGCCTTGCAAGTTAACAGGTCAATGGATGCACAGCAAATTCTACATAGAGAGGTACACGAATGACACAGTCACAGGTTCTTCTTTAGCAGAGGGAGAAGACTCTTGAGTTCTCATAACAATTGAACATCAGCATTTTCATAAAAATTGGATAATTCCATCTCCGGAAGGAGACTGCATTATGCAGCTAATGAATGAACCTTTTGGTAAAACTGGTTTGTTTAGTGTTACAAAGACTAAAAGATATGAACTCTGACTGAAGCAGATTTAGAATACAGATGGATGAAAAACTGAGTGTGGGGTTATTGTGACATGCAAATGTTTTACCTTTTCTGATCATCACTCTTCTGTCTGATCGCCTTCAGCTCAGAGACAATAGCAGAGATCTAGGAGGAACATTTGTTTTTTATATTAATAAACAGACTCTATATTGTCCCTCTCCACCATAGGGAAACAAAGTTCTCATCACACATGGTGTGCATTTTCCCTGAACTCTAACAAGACACACACTAACCTAAAACAATCACGTTTGATCAACAATTAGAGCTGAATTTTTTATCCTCGTGTGCTTTCAAAACTGTTTAGCGGGCGTAGAGAGGCTCCAACTGAGGGCGATCGATCCCTTTATCTCTACCAACATCTATGGATGGAGGCCACTAAAAATCACAACCACTTGTTCTGCCATACAAGTCACTTGTTTGTTGCCTTTAACGTGACTTCAGATGAACAAAAACAGCCATATCCTGATCCTATTTTACTATGTTATTACAGCCCATATCAAACAGCAGGGCATATTTTCACATTTCGTCAGCAACTGTGATGTTAGTGTGCTGAGCTGTTGCCCACCTTGGTGCTTTCACTGGTGTCTTCAAACAGCTGTGAGAGGAAGCGGGTGCCATTGAGGGCTACAGTATCTTTGGGATCAGGGCCAGATGGCGAGGGGCTGGAGGAGAGCGAGAGAGCATTGAGTTGCTCCTCCAGAGACAGGACGATCCCATCACCCTGCAGCTCCGAGGAGTCCAGTGTCTGAGCAGAGAGCAGAGGAGGCACAGAAGGAAGGAAATGCTTGTTTGCATTATTCAGTTTGCATTATTGTGTGTGTGTTACCAAAACAAAGCTGGTAACCCTTGCCAGAGCATGTGAGTGTGTGTACCTTTTTAAGAAGCGAGAGGTGACAGCAGCACTGTCGGAGGCGCAGCAGCAAGGACAGGATGTGGACAGTGCTAGACGCCTGCTGAGGCTGCTGAGAGCTCGACAGAGCAGGGTCAGCCTGGGACATGCCAAACTCTTGGGCCACTGAACAGAGAGAGAGAGCGAGTGCGCACGCAATTTTAAGCTGCCATTGCTGTTATTCCAGTTCCCAGTTTATTTTTGTTTTCCACACATAAATTGAATCATGTACCCCTTTAAAAAAAAAAAAAAACGAAACTTAAATAATCCTCTTTATATAACAAGAAAAACCTTTTGAGTCAAAAAAATATACGTATGAGACTGACATATTGGCGAGTTGTGTTTTATAAGTTAGGGCTGTAGTCATGTGTTCTGTTAAGGAAAACATCTCACCTTTCTCAAAGGGATTAGAACTGGACGTGTTTCCCCTCTTCACATCGTTTCCTTCGTGTCTCTTTAGGTAGCTCTGCAGAGTAGACCTAGAGGGGAAAAAAATATAAATAAAATCACCAACCCAGTGTCCATTAATACCTTTTCATTTGTTGTTATTTTGTATCAAGAAAGACTTAACAGCTTTCCATCTCTCTTTATGTAAAATGTATTTTTCTCTGCGGACGTAGACAGCCAGAGGCCAAAGACACAAAATGTTGAGGAAACCATGAACTGGAGGTCACTAATACTTCTTTTGCTTTTCACAAATGCTCCTGTGTTTCTTATTTTTACCTGGACTGGGCGAAGACCACATCATACACAGCCTGCTCATCCTCAGAAAGTTTGAGTCGATGCACCTCGCAAGTCCGATCAGGAAGAGACACCTGAAACAACACCCAATTTTAGTGTCTGATTATGGTTTTTATTTTTTAAACATGCACTCCAGTAGCTAACAGATACTTTGCCACCATTTAAAGAAAACTCTTAATAATGAGTGTACTCCCTGACGTGCTACCATAAAGACACACGTTGTCTATTAGCGTGTCTCTACCAGTGGTTTTCCTGTGGAGTCCAGTTGGTCTTTGGTTCGTCGGAGCAGCAGAGTCCTGGTCAGGATGTTGAGTCGCTCTCTGCCTCTCTTGGAGCCGTTGTCCACCTGAGCTTTCCACAGTTTGTACTCATCAAACGGAGAACAACGCAGAAACCTGAACGAGAGAGACACAGTGAATGAACATGAAATACATAGAATACATAGATTATTCATAATACTGTTTAAGAAATAAACATCTCTGAAGTTGCGATGATTATTTTTTGTTAGTTCAATAAATGTGATAAATTTTGCTTCTGTACATTTGCCTGTTTAAGAAGAAATTTTTAATATTTTTAAAAGGATTTCAGCTGATTGATAAACTTGAGATCAGTTAGTGCTATTTTGTAGCCATTTTAAAGAACGTTTCATTCATAACTCCTGGACTATGCTCAAGATAAAACATTTTTCTCATTTCTCTAATTTGTGCATCTTCATCTCCTCTGTCTTCCATCTTCCTGCTTGTGACACAGAAATTAATCTCGGTGCTCCATGTTGAAGAATGTCTAAATTCCTAAAATGCATCTGAAGGCCAGAGGAGAAAGGAGGATTTCCAAAGGAGCTATATTTGAGGAGGCACAGGTGGATCCTTTGTGTTTTTATCTTTGAGTATAAAAGAGGCGTGGCACACAGCTGAAATATACAAACCAAGGCGAGAAGACGCCTCATTGCACAACTCATCATATTTTATGTTAAGATGTTAAACTACGTGATCAAACTTTCTGCCTTTCACTGTTTATAAGTGTGTAATTAAAAAGAGGTGCAATATCTTGTCACATTGCACCATATTGTGAATATACTTAAAAACAACCCTAAATACATATATTAAAAAAAAAAGAATGATTTGATCATATTTAGTTTCAAGTACTAAATACAGCTTTTCTAAAGAACCTCCCACTGAGAGCCACACATGTCCAGCAGGTCAACAAAACAAAGGATGTGTTTAAAAGCTTCTAATCCCTGTGCTGTTGTCTTACTTGAGCAGCGAGTACATGTCCAGCAGGTTGTTCTGAATGGGTGTACCAGTGACAGCCCAGCGTGCGCCAGCCCTCAGCTGACAGACAGCCATGGAGGTCTGCACTTTCGGGTTTTTGATGTTGTGGGCTTCGTCGAGAATTATGCGGGCCCAGGCCACTCGCAGGAGAGGAGCTGAGCGTGGTGGCTGAAGAAAAATGAAGAAAAGATGAAGTGTAAGTTTTTGATTTTGGTGATTGTGATTCTGCTCTTATTTTAGTACGAAATCATAAAAATATTATTTTTGGGTTACTAAAGAAAGCTGCCAGCATCTACAGTGTTACACTTGTAGATTTTGACTTCTCTCTTAAACGTAGTACTTACCACGTCATCGTTATCCTTGTTGGGTTTATCAGTCTCCTCCTTCTGGACTGGAATCTCCTTGGAGACTAGACTGTAGGTGGTCACCACCACATCGTAATCCGCCAGCCTGGTGGACGCATACAGAGCACTGTATTTAGTTTGTGTGCTTCAAATGTCCTTGAAACAGGAAGGATAATGAATGTTGTTGTTGTAATGAAGGTATACAAGAGACAGAAGCAGAGCAGACAAATAAACAGTGGTGTGTATGCATTTGTGTGTGGCTCCCTCACACTCTGGCACTTCTCTCACGGTTCGGGCCGTGGTACAGGTATACTGTCAGCTTGCCAGTCTTAACATGTCTTTCAATCTCCTTCTTCCAGTGGTGCACCAGGGAGGCAGGGCAGATGATAAGAGTGCCTTTAGACACCGCCAGACTGGAGTCTGGATAATAAACAAGGAAATAATTTAAAAAATAAGCACTGTGTAATTTTAATTTGGACTGCATGAAAATTATTGAGCTCACCTAGCTGTATTTTATTTGACCCACTGAAAGAGTGACAAAAAGTTCTAGTTACCAGTTTTGGATAACCAGCTCTCCAGCTTTTTCTCTTCCTTCTTTTCATCATTGTCTTTTGCCTTCATCTTCCTGGCCAGTATGAGAGAAATCATGGTCAAGGTCTTCCCCAGACCCATGTCATCCGCTGAATCCAAAAAGAATACAAGTGAGAGATACAAGAAAACACAGTGAAGACAGGGGAGGATGATAATGACGTTTTAAAGAGGTGTTTGTCTCTTTGTCATGTGCATGTTTTTTTTTTTTTTCCTTCTCCAAAATAATTTTCAGGGCAAATGCTTTAACATTCAGCCTACACTTTAGAGTTTTCATTGTGAATTTTATTAATGAACCAAACTGACTGGCCTGATAAGAGAGCAAGAGGACACCATATGCTGTACACAAACTAACAATTCAAATGTAATAAATAGAGTCCAATGGCTTATTTCCAACTCTAAAAGGTGTTCAAAAATGGTACAGGCCATTTTGGTGACAGGAAGAGGAACAAAATCAGATAAAAAAAAAAAATCAACAACAACAAAAACTCACCCAGAATTCCTCCACAAGGATTCTGTGTTTCTCTCCAGAGCAGCCAGGCCAAAGCTCTCCTCTGGTGGGCCAGGAGCGGCACCTGAGCAACCAATCATAACACGGCGATGTTAGACTAACATAATCATCCAATCAAAAGAGGAAATGAAGGCTGTGTTCACTGACTGTGAGAATTTTGTACATTAAAGAAAATCTTTTAAAATAATACAAAAAATAAATACTCTATGAACTAAATTATATGGACATGTAAAGATTATAACCAAATGTGACTTTTGACCATATCAATCCAAAACCAGGGGCTACAATCTGATGCTATATTTTCACGACCTCTAAATGTGCTCACACTGCAGGCAAAAGTGTCCCACATCATTTTTTAAATTTTATTTTAACTGACAGTGTGAAAAACACAAATCAAATGGAATGCAATCTTTTTTAATTCTGATTTGAACCACTTCCATTCACGGTATTTAATTTTCTGGAGCGTGGCCTCATTCAGTCAAATCAGAATTCAGGTCACAAATTTGCTGCCTTCTATATCCATCACCTTAAAACTGTATTGAATGTAACTGTAACTGCTGATAGAACTGACCACTAAGGCTTGCAGTGTAACCACAGCCTCAGGTACAAGCGAGTGTCAATCAGAGTATCTGAATGCTACAATGAGATCCCACCATTTCTGACGTTTTGTTAAAATCTAGTTAGTGCTGTCAGATTTTTTTTTTGAGAGGATAAAAAGCCGGACTAGTCATTGAAGCTGTGTGTAACCTTGATGCCCTTGGGGTCAGGGGCCTCAGCCTCAGCATCAGGACAGGACTCCAGCGATTTGTGGAGATGGTCGATGGCCTCGCAGGTGGCATTTTTTACTGCTAGCAGACGGTCATCGGTCATTCGGCCCCCATAAAATGTCTGTACCTGTGGGTTTGCTGGAAACATTAAGAATTAAGGATTAGAATATGTGTGTAGTAACAAAACTGGTGAAAGAAGACATAGCTATTGGAGAGGACCAACAGCCACTTCTTGCCACAAGCTACCTTTACAAAAGTATTTAAGGACTTGCTCCAAATTTTAAAAAAGAAATTAAGAAAAGATTTACATAAATGTTTTCAACTTTCCCATTTGGCCTACCTCCATACATCTGGGTGTATCCCTGGCGTAGCTGGAGCCCCAGAGAGCTGCCAGAGGCCTGCTGATGGTGTAGGCCGGGGGCTGGAGGGGTGGGGAGCAGGATGGTGCCACCCTGCCGGCTGAATGGGTTAATCTGGGTGCTGCTGACACCAGAATCACTGCTGCTGCACGCTCCCTCGGACTCTGAGAGGGGTTTGCACATTATAGTCACGTAAGACCCAGAGTTAATTAACAGGAACAGAACTGATAATTAATTGATAGTTTTAGCAATAAATTACATAGCAACTGACTAAGACCCAAACATGTCCCACCAGGTTTTACCTATGTAAACACAAGGCTTTCACAATAAGTTTCACAATAAACTAGGAGTATACCTGGATTCATAGCAGAATAACTAAAAAGCTAAACCAGCAGTTAAACGATTAAACTACTGAAAAACTATTCTATTATTCCTACTGTGCGGAGTGACTCTTACCAGGCTGAGAAGCAACAGTGAGGGTCAGTGACTCCAGCGCTTCCTCCAGCTCCTTAACCTGTGTTTTCAACCTCTCTCCTTTATCTGGGAGAGCCTCCAGATTCACCGAAGACAGCGTGGTCTTATCAGGAGAAAAGAAAACGAGATGAAGGATGGACAGACAGGTACAGTTAAAAATGAAAGACACATTTAAAGATCTCTCACAAGCCAAAGTATCAAACTGGACAGTTGCCCTGTATTATTTGAGGTTGTGCTGTGTACTACTAAAGGGAGCCAAATCCATTTAGCCTTTCATAGTTACTGTAGCTCGGTTACTGTTTAAGTGTGAAGCATACAGTTACATTTTACATCTTGTAGAGCAAAACAAAGAAAAAATTTGTAATTTTTTACACATACAGTGAACAATACTGAAAAAAATGGCTGGCAGCTGAGCCTGAACGCTGACTACTCCCACAGGCAGTGCCACCAAAAAAAATGCTTTACTAACAAACCTTTAATCCAAATTTCCCTACACTATTTCACTGACAGACTAAGACAGAATCAGAGGTAGAGCCTGACCGATATAGGATTTTTAAGACCGATGCTGATATTTGGTGATATAAAAATCTGATATTCTGATATCTCAGCCGATTCTTCTTTTTCTTTCGGACACACAAAACATAAACAGATTTCCCTAACATGTGTTATGTGTAGTTATTTGTTTTATTTACGCCCGACTCCACTCGAATCCGTCAGTTGCCAACAGGGAGGTTGTAGAGTGCCCTCTGGTGGACAAACTGCGCAACATCAACAGTCAAAACATGGTTGAAGGGTGTTTCTCCCGTCTCTTCTTTATTTAATTTTCATTTATTGGTCGTTGTAAATGCTGATATCGATCATATCGGCCTGCCAATAAAATGTTTGGGCTCTAGTCAGAGATAATATTCCAAAGGCACTTCACTCGTGATTAAATGACATGCCATAGCTTGACTCCTTTTGAAAAGATAACTTGTACTTACCAGCTACTAATACTGTATGCCTGCTTAGTAAACTAGTGTGGGAAACAGTGCCAACTTTAAGATTTAAAGGGAAAAGCACATTCTGAGAGTTTGAAGCTTATTTATAATAATATAATTACAAGTGCTAAAAGTATTCTGCATGGATTACTGCAGTGTTCAGGGAAATGCAGCCCTGCAGAAACAGCTACTGATATGAGTATACTGGCATGGTTGATTACCAGCTTATTTAATACTGAAGTCATGTTTGAGGTGCACATCTTGTTGAGAATAACTGTTATTTTTGTTAAACATTATAATAATATTTGTATGTCAGGTTCTAAAGGAGTATCAAAACAGGGCTGAGGCATGACATGTGGTCTCCTCTTCCCCTCACCTTTTTCTGTTGGAGTTGAGCAGTGAGCAGGCTCTGCAGCCCTTTGGGATTCTCCACCGGACTTTTGATCTTAGAGGCTGGCTGGAATCCTGGGAAGTTGGTCAGGGTCTTCTGTACAGTGGAAACAGGAGGAGTTTTCTGTGTAGCAGGTTTCACTGACACCAACACTACATCATCATCATCACTGTTGTCTTGGCGATTTTCGGTTTGACCGGACTCTGACTGTGTTGGCTTGTCACGCATGGGGTTCCTGATGTCACCAGAGTCTCTGGATGTCTGGGTGCTGCTGCTGGGTGCAGATTTAGAGTTGCTCTTTTCTACTGTTTGATCAGTTTTTTTTGCCAAAGAGGTTTCACCATCAGATGGTTGCTGGGGCAAGTTCTTGTGAGAAACTGGTGCAGTTTGATTTATTTTCTCAGAATGAATAGTCTTGATGCAGGAGGTAGAAATCCTTTTTTCTGCTTCTCCCTGCTCGGTGTGGTTCTCTTCAGTCTTGTCTTGTGTCTTCTCTGTTCTTTTGTCCACATTGTTAGCTTTGGGACTGTTGCTCTCCTCATTTGAAACTCTCTTTTTTAACTTCATCCCTGGTGGAAGTTGTTTACCTCGGTAAGTATCCAATGTCCCGAGCTTACCTTCCTCTTTTTCTTCCACTCCTGCGCCTTCGTTCCCCACATTTTCTTTCTGATAACCTTCTCTTCCTTCAGCCTTGTGACTTGCTTCTTTCTCCTCACGTCTACCGCACTGCAACTTTCTCCATTCAGAGTCCTTATCTGTCTGGCTTGGTGCCTTAAAGGGGTTTCGGACAGGTGGAAGGCAGGAGGGTTGCAGCAGTGCATCAGAGAGAGGGCTTCTCTTTTCTTTTTCTGGCTGCAATCATGAAACACAATAAGCTTTTGAAAAATATGTAGCAGAAATTTACAGCAAAGTGTCTACTAATAGCTAATCCCTCTTGTAACGTTTCAAAAAAACATTTCAGAGTAAGAAAAAAATATTTGTTCACACTATTTGGCTACATCCTATGTAGGGCTGCAGCTTATGATTGCCTTTATAATAAATGTATTAATGCACATAGCAGGAAAACCATAAAAGCATTACATTGTTAGGCCTGAGAATTTTGGAACATCAAATGTTTATAATTTTTGATTAACAAAATGACACAAACAAGCAATCAAGCTGCAGAACAGTTATGGAATATATTTGTTTTGAGTGACCAATCAATTAATTGAGTAATTCTTGCAAGTTTAGTCATAAGTGGAAACAAGAATGCTTCCTCCAGAATTTAACTGACATCATTTTTAATTATTAAGGGAACCAGGTTCACAATAATTAATCAAACTAGTTAAAACTAAATTAACTGGAATAATTTACCCAGTCGTAAACACTTCGTTTCATGAATCAACAGTTCTCCACAAAAAGGACCAAAACTTAGTGTTCATTTAGATCATGACTGACACATTTGGTCACTAAATAATTAGCATTTAGGATAGGAGGCATGAATAAAACTGACCTCTGGTTACAATTAGCTGTTCAGTAAATGGGCTACAGGGGGAGAGCGACTATGATTCAGTATTTTAGGATTATGGACACTGATGGTTTATTTCTAGAATTTATGGGATGAAAATTCATAATAAAAACTATTATCTATTTCAACACCAACCTATATCACGTAGTAGTAAAACTGAAATTTTCCTACTGGGCGATGTATAAGAAAGTTGAGGTTTCCAGTCACAGTGATCTGTGTCTGACGGACTTTCCTCAGTCACTACGCAGGAAGGGTGCATACTTTTATTTGAATACCAATTGAATACCAATAGTGGACAAAAGCAGACTGTGCATCCCTTTGCCTCCTGTGACTCTTCTTTTTCTCTGAAAATAATCCTGAATGTTATTTGTTGGCCCGTACAAGGCTTACTGAAGTTCAAATTGAAGAGCCTGGTTCACTAGGCTGACTATAACTAAACTTTGGATTGTT
>VUQI01003026.1:14396-25083 GCA_015106735.1 Paratilapia polleni | reverse complement strand
TGATTTTTTAAAAAAAAAAAAAAAAAAAAAAAAAAAGATTAGTGTGCTATAGAAAAAAAAAAGAAAAAATGTTTAAAAAAAAACTTAAAGAATTAATGATCATAAAATCATAAAATTCTCAGTCAGAATGGAGTGATCCAATTTTAAAACTTTGGAGGCCTGACGGATTTGTTTGAAAGTGGAGAACAGTTTTTCTTAAGCTTATTTACACCTAGAGAATGCTTTATTTTATCCTAATGAAGTATATAGTATACGCTATATAATCTGGGTTACATTATGCATGCAACTCACATACTGTGCATCAATACAGTTCATTACCAAAAATAAACAGACTAATCCTTAACATTCTATACAAATATTGACAGAAAATGTATTCATCATGTATTTCTGTAATGGTATCTTATTCAAACTTCAATTATTAAGTAAAAGGAAAGGAGAAACTGATGTTTTCCACAACCCACAATATCACAACGTTGTTCATCATAATGGATGCCTTATTAGTTTATCAGTATGGCTACAAATGCTGCTGATAGCTGACAAAGGTATAACCCCAGTTTACTTAAAACTTCATAAATGAAAGTGTAGTTTAAAAAAAAAAACAACTTTTAGACAGGAAATGTCACTATGTCAGTGCAGTGGGATCACAGGACAGAGTCAGTTTAAAGTTTCAACAGGTGCATGTGTCCTGAAATGCCTACTGTGCAGCATAGTGGGTCATTCTTTGTGAGAATAACAGTTGCAAAAGATAACTTTTTTTATGCAATAATCTGAAAGGACACAAGTTTTTTTTTTTTCTTGCTTCAGGGTTTAACACAGTAACATCTTTTGACCTGGTGCAAAATTTGGGATAACTAAGAGTAAGTGCTATCCCAGTTCAGCTCCCAGTCTCTTGCATAAACAGGCAGATGTGCTGAGGAGGAATTTCTGTATTTGTGTGTTTTACCTCTTCACGTAGGCTACTACATAGAGATATCTATTACATCCAAATGGAGTATTTATTTATGTATTTTAGGTGTTATAGGGGCATTTTATACCTTTAGTAAACAGTGGTCATAGAGAGCTTAAAGAAAAAGCAGCAGTGGGTGGTGTCATGCACTAAAAACCTGACTGGAAACGAATCAGGGATGTTGTGATTGTATGGCCAGTGACCTATACAGGAATTTGACGAATCTTACTAAAATCACATGTTTTGATTCTTTGGAAACACTTAGGTGGTGACAAGAATTTGAAAATGAGTGAAGAGTAATAAAAATACTGTCTAGACCCGATGAGTCCCAGACAGTGTTGGTGACAAAGATATTAAATGCTTTTCAATAAGAGTGTGTGTGGGAAAATCTGTGACGGCACTTACTGCAGTCCAGGGTACATTTCCACACCACCGCTGGCCTGCTTTTTTACCTATAATACATCGATAGAACAACCTGGAAAAAGAGAAGGAACTTGCAGTCAGAGGTACAATAAACCAATCGGGTGTCCAGTCACAGATACCATGTGTAAGTGCCCAATTTCAGAAATAACTTTCTGTTTTGGAACATGGAACATAAAACCTGCACACACACACCTGTACACCTCCTGTTGCTGACTGTAGCTGAGAGCCTGGAGTTCCACCATTGAATCTTCATGATGGAGGCAGTGGGAAGGCGAGATGCTGGAGATGGTGATAATGATAATTCAGAACAGTAAGACAAACACTTGTGCAATACACACACTTGTTTTACCAATAAAATTAAGTAACATGTCCACTGAATAACCAACAGTTTTAACCTCAGGTGGTTGGCGAGGTGCAACGGTCACACCCAGCATGTATACATTAATGGCTGATACGAGCAGAGTAAACTTGGCTACTTGTAAGGATGTAGCTTAGATGGTTAAGTTAAGAGACTGACATAAGAGATCACACACTTTATTATTTGGTCAAAACACAGAGTGACAACAGATGGGTCAGATCTTTGAATATAGTAGAGTTGTCTATAGATATCACAGGAATACCTGGTTTGCTGACTGAAATCACAGCCTTGCTTGTCAACGCAGACGTAGAAGCTCTTGCCTTTACTTGGTCCATCTTTTACCCCGGTTTTTAACATACACACGCCGCCTGTGTGTGACAGAGAGGCCTTTTTTCAGAAACTTGTAGTTAAGCAAATGGTTAAACGTATTTTATTAAACTGCCTTGTCACGCACATATTTTTTTCTGAGGATGAAACGCAAATATAACTTCTTAAAACTAAACAAAATATGCAATTCCGTACTTTGTAACAAACCACTAATTACCACAGACTTGTTACAACTTACCGTGGACATCACATAAAACCTTTTCCATTGTACCAACACATCTAATTCAGTTTCAGTTGCTAGAACGTGTCGTAACTTCAGTATTTTGTATCGACCAATCGCAGCTCTCAGACAGCACATCCGGTCCGCAAATATCAGTATAAAAGTTAAAGTCCGAGTAATTTAACACAATTTTATTATGTTGACCAAAGAAATAAATATATAGTAACGTGTAAACATCAAAACTCAATAACTATGCAACATCTAGCAATATATTAAAAAATAAACTTGACAAACGCCAAATTATATTTGCTTGATGACCGTTATTATGAAACATGTTGACTTTAAACCGGATATCATACGAAGCTAGCTTCAGAGAACTTCCGTAGACCGGCTCTGTTAGTTATCTTTTTTTAAATTTACGTTATTGGATACAAAAGTTGATTTTACATTTTTAAAAACGTATGGTTTTGTATAACGTAAGCATAATTAATCCTTTATATAAAAGAAAGAGATAAGTTTAAATACAGTTAGTACAAGTATAGGACTACAGTACCCATAATGCAACAACTAATTTGTAGTCGGTTTTTTGCTCTCGCGGGCTTTGTTTTGATATGGCGGCAGGCTTCGAAAATTCTGTTTGTTACCTTTGTATAACGCCCGCTTTCATCACAGGAAACCTGCTTTTCTCCTGAGTTACAGGTAGTTTCTATGTGTTTTGTCATGTTTGTTAATGTTGCAGTGTCGTCACTACTGTGTAACTCCCGGAAAAAGTTTTTGTGAATTAAATAAAACGTATCCTGCTAATAACAGGCGAGTGTCGACAAGAAAGCCAAGCCTTTTAAATGCAGCAACGCTTGGGAAAAATGAAAAGAGCACTTCCAGCTGCCCTGCAAGCCACATGTCGTGAATGTTGTCACCATATCTGTAATTCTGCCGTATGTTTTTTGATAGATAGTTTTATTGGACCTGGAGGTCAGATAGAGCGTGTTGGACGGTGTTTATTCACGGCGTGATTAACCCTTAACCTGTTACCATAATCTGTCGTTTCAATCCCGGATTAGACAACACTGCCTGAGACATCGCGGCCATCATGTCATCTCCAGCTGGCCTTCAGTACTCCCAGGCAGACTTCTTGGCCCGGTGGATGCCAAGTAGCACCAGAGCCGGAGTGATCCTCAACCCCTCCTCGGATTTGGCTGGCCCCTTGCTGCACACCTCTGCCGTGGGATCCTCGCCCATGCTGCCAGACGATTCCTTCGCCTCCGACTTTGCCCCTTTGCCCGCTTCCACAGACAGCAGCTGCCTCGGTGTGGATGGATTTACACGGCCGCCAGGAGGAGAGAGGGCTAGGGCTGACAGGCCGGCGAACGGTCTGATCTCTGTCTCAGCGAGAATTGCAGATGGACAGCGGGACAGTTTGGATGAGATGGCAAGCAAGTCACAGGATCTGTCCCTTATGATGAAGCTCGAACAGGTAAGGACACTGATGCCTTTCAGAAGCTGTTTTCTCCTGTAACTGATGCTGTTTCTGCCAGGCCAGGTCGACAAATTCTGTGAAGATGAAAAGCGTTTTTTAATATAGATAATATCATGTATAAGAGGAGACAATCTAGTTGCTAAAATTCTTATTGAAGTACAGGTTGGGTTTATTTAAGAGAGATATTAGAAATATATGACCTTGCCAGTGGAAACTGGCAGCTGTCCCTCCTCAGATGTATATCTGAGGAGATGGACATCTACTTAGCAACATAACTGCTGACTTTCCATGCTTAACATATATTATATTGACGCTGGCAGGTCCTTTAGTTTTACTGGTTTATGGTGACAAGAGTGAAGCAGATTTACAACGCAAATGAAACTAAACCTGCAACATATTTATTACTAATGTTAAGACATTAGGACACTATTACGCTACAGATTCCCTCAAAAATGCAAATTTCTGGCCCTGTGTGAATTTTAGTGTTGATTATATCACTGCTTCCTGTATACTTAATACCCCAGCGCCTCCATCACATGCACTCCTTTGCGTTTCTCTGCTATTAATAGTATTTTTCACTAAGGCAATTATGTTGGCCAGGACTCAGATAGTAAGAGAAGTGTGTAGATGTAAGTAAACACTTAGGCTATATGTTAACTGTCAGTATGTGCATTGACACTAAGGTGAAACTAGTGGTACTGTGAGATCATAGGCACACAGGGTGCAATCAGAAGTATCTAGGTTAAATGTAGTTTAAACCATCTGACAAACACAGTGGGAGCTAAGCTATGTATTTAATGACAGTGTTATATAATATGCGTGTGTTTGTGCAGTTGAGGAAATGGCAGCAGCACATGCAGGAGCAGCTAAAAGCCCATCAGTTGGAGGAGCTGCTTTGCCTCCAGGATGAGCAGCAGAAGCTGTTGGGAATTCTGAATGGATCCCAGCACTGCACAGGAGGTTAGAGAAGGAAATTACTTGAACAACTGCAAATGTGATCGTTTTTTTAGTTCAGGATGAATGCGATGTGTATGTATTTGTCCTGCTTCATAAACTGAAGTGATGATAACGCATCTTACAGAGAGTTCAGAAATGTCTGGAGCGGAGTGGGGCGAGGAGACGATCCACGGGTGTCCTCGTTACACACAGAGCCCATGCAGCTCCGATATAAACTGCCGCGGGGTCACACAGGGCTCTATGAGTGGCCGCCAACCAGAACGACAGCTTTCACCAGGAACCAGACAAGAGCAGCTACCTGAAGGTCAAGCTCATGAGGAGGGTGACGATGAGGAAGAGGGTGAAATATTTATTTATTTTTTTAAGTTTAAAGTAACACATTTGTGCAGTTTCTTTGTATTTCTTATCCAACAGCCAGCACACATCTACCCTGACTTTCATCACATGGTTGACATGTTTTCGGTGATTAATCACTTTGTGTTTTGGGCTCAGGCTCGTTGAACTCCAGAGAAGATGATGAGGAGCACAGTGTCGATACCAGTCATTTTTCTGAGCAAGACGACACGTTAATACAACACAATGCTGTGGGAAGGATTGAAGACAGCAGCAGAACAGCAGATAAAGTCTTCCACGACAGGTAAATGGTACATTGTCTTGTATTTATGCAGCGTTAAAAGTCTTGACACATCAGCTGACAAATCAATGTGTGAGTGTATTTGTTGACACATGTTCCTGAATCCATCTGTTGGCCTCCTCTCCAGACCTATAAGGCCGGGTATTGGAGGTCAGAAGCAGACATTTGAGGAGTTGTTGGAGGAGCAACTGAGGCTGGAGGAGGAAAGGCTAAAGTCTGTCCAGCAGCAACAGGTCAGAGGATGTATCAGGGGTGCTGAAAATGCTATTAAAAGCATTTAGTAAAGAACCATTCATTTGAGTTTTGCACACTGTGGGTGACAACCTGTCACTGTAGCAAAGTGATGTCTTCACAAGTGGAGCCTCTCTGTATTTTCCATTAAAAAACTTTATTTAACTGAAAAAAAAAATCAAATGCAGGTTTAATTCAAATCATGCCTTCTTCCCTTAACAGAGCCAAGATGGAGCCAAAGCTGTGCAAGCACCTCCCAAGAGAGCCTTCTTGAAGCGAGGCGAGGGCCTTTCAAGATTTACAAACAATCGCAAAGCTACGTTACAAAAAACGGATGCAAAGAAGGAGCCCAAACTACCACCACCCCAAGCTAGAGTAATCTCCCGCAGCAACTCGGAGCCTGCATATATCCAGAAAGGAGCTGTAAACGGTGCACCACGGCTTCCTGTCCAACGTAAAACTGCCACTCTCAACAAGGAGAACCGGCTGAAGGGACTCAGTTCGCCACCTCATGATATCAGAGCAGAGAGTAAAGCAGCGTGGACAAAGGTTTTAGGTAGTCATCAGAGACAGAACACAGTTGGACCAGAGTCTATCCAAAATGACCCAGATGGCAGAAAGACCAAACATCAGCTGGGGAAAGTAAAGGAGCAGAATAACATGAAAGTGGGTGTGTCAGTTCAGGCCGTGAAAACTCTGTGCCACAACATGCAGCCAAATCCCGTAACCAAACAGGTGGGAACGTTAGGACAGCCAGGGAAGGCTGGAAGTGAAAAAAGCTGTGGTTCAAAAGTGGAATTGGCAGAAGTAGGAGGGGGGCTTAAAGGAGGAGACCGAGTTGTACAGGATTCCTTTGAGTTGTCGTTCCAGGAGAAGCTCCAGCGATGGGAGTGCGACCGACAGCTGGAGAGCATGGAGCTGGGAGAGTTTGAGCTGCTGGAGCAAGCGGCCGAAGAGCTGTCCTTCTCATCTAACTCCTCGTTTGTCATGAAGGTGCTCTACTTAACTTACCAGTAATCACCTAATGCTTTATGTTCAAATGCTGCGGTGTTTGGATGCATTGTGTTACATTTTTATCTACCATGCTATTTTTTTTTATATACTGACAAATGATCCCATTACTACTTTGATGTGAAGGCTTCTGCTAGTAGTTAATGGTATCTCCATCTCCTTGCTTGTGATTCAGTCTCACTGCTTGCACAGTCAGCGCTGTGTTTGCAGTTCATTTCTGCTGCCCTCAAGTGGCCAAACGTGTACCATTGCAGTTTTGAGAAATTAACACATTGGGTTGTCCTTCAGGCCTAAAGGTTACTGATGCAATTCACAATTTCCACATTTATGGCTGGGGGATGGATGGAAACATCCATCCATCTTCATTTCACTGTAAAAATGTATGACACCTAATACTCTGTTCATTGCTTGTAGGTTCTTCAGATGGACCAACGACAACTGCAGACTGCCAAGGGGCACCACCAGCGACGCCTCTCTTCAACCCCCATTAAATCACCTCCCAAAGGTGCGCTTCAGAGGTGCAACAGTGTTGGGAATAGTGCTGGTTTGGCACGTGAAAGCAACTCTGTGAACTGGGAAGCATTTGTAAAGACAAGAAATGATACACTAAGGAACAAAGAGACCATTAAGGATGAGGAGAGACAGGACAGTGAGAGAGAAGACAAACACGACATCTCTGACAGGACATCCTGCAGTGGTTCTGAATTTGGAGACCACAAAGCTGTCAAAAGCTCCCTCTGGTTCCCTGCACCTATTAACCCACCATACGACAAGCGGTCTTATGAAGATGAAGATGGTTTCAGAGACTCAGCTTCAGAAGTGGCACAAGAAGATGACGTGGAGAGTGACGGTGTCCTCAGCAATGCTGACGACTCCACTCTGATAGAGGACAAAGACGGCCAGCAGGGGAGAGTTGTGTTTGATGATGACGACACTTGGAATGACCTGGAGGACACTGCCATCAGCGCAGCCGATGAGAGCAAAGAACTTAGTCCAGTTTCCAAGCCGACAGCCAAAGGAATTTCTCCCCCAGAGAAGACTCTGTTGAGGAAGGTGGCTGTGAGCAAAGGTTTGGAGCTAGATAAGGGCACAGATATTGGTTCAGTCAGCCTGGAGCCTGATCATCCTCCTGCCTCCCACCTCATGACGAAGTTGTTCCCCTCACTAAAGCCAAAAGCCCAGAATGCACCTCTCCCTCTTCCCCCTGCTGCTTCTGTTGAGTCCAAAAAGCCAGAGGAGGACACAGGTTAGACAAACACTGGCTGTAGTTATTGCTTTAGCTAAATTAATGACTGAATGTTAAACTAATTTCAGCACAGCATGTCAGCAACTCTGGTTTTGTGTTTTAACCCTGATGCTAAATGATAGTTTAATTTGATGTGTTCATAAAATTAAAAAAAAAAAAAAAATTTGGAGGCGGTTAAAAATCACATATTCCTCTGTGTGTGGTATTATTTTACCCTTATGTGTGCATGCTGTTGTCCTCAGGCCAACAGCTCCAGGCGAGACAGCTCAGGGAGAGACTGGCTGAGCTGGAGATTGAGATTGAGAGATTTAAGGAGGAGAATGCTGCACTTGCCAAACTCAGACAGGAGAACGAGAAAAAACAGGAAACTCTCAGGTGATACGTTTTTCTTTGCATAAACAATTCAGTAGAAGGAATGTATGTAGGTTTGCGAGAAAAAAACAAAAAACAAAACTTCTCCAGTGAGATTCTCAGATTCTGAATTAGTCATTGCAGCATTGTGGAGAATACTTACAAAATATAACCGACACTGCATTTGGACTTTGGAAGTAATCTCTTCAATGTCACGTCCAGGTCTCTATTTCCTTTTGCTTGTGTGGTTTTCATGAATTCTGTGTTTCTCTCTCCTTTCTCATGTAATGTTATGTTTGTACTTTGTTTGTTTTGTAGGAAAGAGCATTTGGAGTTTGAGCAGACAAAAGCAGAGGAGATGGCCAAGTTTGAAGAGTACAAAAAAGAGGAAAACAGGAAGTTGCAGAAGGAGCGCAAACTGTTTGAGAAGCACGCATCAGCGGCCAGAGCTATTCCTGACAAGAAGGAACGAGAAGAGATCCAGGTCTTAGTTCTGCTTATCTGCTTGATGTGTAAATGAGCAACACTGGAGTAATCAAAACAGTGTTAAAAAAAAAAAAGACTTATCTACCATTTGATTTAATACATAATGTATATAAATAAAGTATAGCCTATCTTGTTTAGTGAACAGTTATTAATGGTAAAAATGAGAGTTCCCTCTTAACTTTTTTAGATTGCGTTGCACATTCACGAAAGCCTCAAAACAAAATTAATGACAAAAAATGGTCTCAAGAACAAGATATTTATGTGTGAAATCTTAACACCGCCTGGCTGTGTTGTCCCTTCGCCCCTCACATCAGATGTTGAAGCAGCAGCTGAGCTCCCTGCAGGAGGAGCTGAAGAGAAAGGAGAGTCGCTGGGCTTCCACACACAGCCGTCTGCGGCAACAGATTGACTCCCTCAGCCAAGAGAACAGCTCCCTCCGGGACGAGGTACCTGACCGCACCCCTCTACCTTTTATCCTGTTTACACATAGCTTTAAAATGCATCCTGCATCTGGATCGTAAAGAACACATCTAAAAATCTGCCCAGCAATTTGAGGCTGAAAACCTGACCATGCCACTTTGTGTTAATTTAAGATAGCCTGGTATTGAAATTATGATGCAGGAATAACTGAAAAAAACAAAACCAACACATTTTTATTACCAGGTATGAATACACAGGCCCATGGAACAGATGTTATTGTCCAAACGACATATCCAGATCCAGACTACTTGTTAATGCCAGGCATAAACATGGCCTTTTTGTTCTGCCAAAAAAGTTACCCATGAACTTTTGTTTAAAACTGTTATGTTTCTTTCTTCCTTTCATGTCTTTCTTTGAATTTAAGATCCGTGTCCTGGAAAAGCTCCGCCTGAGTGCCTGGAAGAAAAATCCCATCACTGCTGAGAAGGACAGAGAAACAAAGGAGGATCCTAGAATGTTTGAGAATAATACGCCATCTGTGACCAAAGGAGTTAAATTTGCTGTAAGCTTATTTATACAGCCTCTTAGTGTTATCAAAATTCTTGGTTCAAGCCTGAAATGAATACCTTGAATCAGCACGCAGAGGACAATGTGGGAGAAATTGTGGTAACACTTGTTTTTTGTTTTTCGCGATAGTAAAGTTTATGTTATGTTAACCTATCTATTAGAGACCTGGGAGTGACTTTTGATGGGGAGCTGTCGCTGGATTTGCATGGGTCTGGTTCGTTCTTGTTTTTATCAGCTGAGAATTATTATTAAACTTCATCCTATTATTTCTAAATCTGAGATGGAGATTGTTATTCATGCTTTTATCTCATCTCGGCTGGAGTATTGTAACTCACTCTTTACCTGCCTCAGTAAAATTTCCTTGGATCATCTTTAGCTTGTGCAGAATGCTGCTGCAAGGCTCCTTACCAGATCCTCCAAACGTTCTCATGTCTCTGCTGATCTCACTGCACTGGCTCCCCATTAAATTTAGAATTCAAAGTTCTGGTTTTCACCTTTAGGGCTTTGCATGGCAAAGCTCATTCAAAAAGCAGCTGAAGACTCATCTTTTTAAACTGGCATTTGGGTAGCATTTTATTTTGTCACATTATTTATTCCCTTTTTTTGTTATTATTTGATGTGAAGCACCTTGTGATTTGTATCTTGGAAGGGGCTATAAAAATAAACTTACTTAGACAGTCTTCACACCTTTCATTGGTTGTGCAGAGGCTCTACTTACATCTTCACATCCTGTTGGAGTAACACTGAAGTCACTCTTTGTTTCTAGATTCCTCTTGACTCCAGAGGGAGCGACAGCAGTCCTCCACAGATCGGCACCGCTGCAGCCACTAGAAGTAACCCCAAGGACAGCAGTCAGGGTCCTGCAGGTACAGTGAAGAGCATCCATTCACAGAAATCCTCTCTTGACACTTGGGTATTAGAGTAAGAGGTTTTTGCTGACCTGTAACTCTATAAAGTTGCTTTGTTTTGACATTGAAAATTGACTTTGAGAAGGCTTTTTTTTTTTTTTTTTTTTTAAAGGTTTTCAACCCCC
>VUQI01003026.1:0-10270 GCA_015106735.1 Paratilapia polleni | reverse complement strand
TACTGTCTATATGTAGCAATTAGCGTGATGTGACATGCTTTCGTACACCCGTCCATTGATGCGGATCTGGCAGTGGTGCAAGCTTGTAGCCGTGCATCAACAAAGTCAGGAAAACAGCACTAAGCGGTGAAAGTGCAGGTTTAACACATTTAGGAAACATGGCTTTACAGATGATTTGTGGAAAGAAAGGAATGCAACACATTACACCTCAAAGTTTTCACAGGCTCGTATTTCTTAATCAGGAGCTTCGTTTGCTAGAAAACCTCACAGGGTACTTTTTACCATTTCAGTGAGTCAAACAATGTAATTTTGTCTTGAAAGACAGTCTGTTGGTTCCACAGTATTTCTGGCCTATTATCCAAACCACCAAATATCTTAACATTGTTTACGTTTTCAGTGTGGATAACAAAATGCTTTACAGATTCAGACAGAACTGCTTCAGTATGGTGTGTATTTAAGTGTGTTTAGTTTTTTTTTTTATTTGTAAAAATGGTAAATACGTATTTATTTTCCTAGCTGGCTGTATATTTTTTTGTAAAATAAATTTTATCTTTTTTTTAAAAAAGATTTGGAGTCTTGAACCTTTGAGTGTTTTTATAGAGATGCAACTATACCAGGGGTCTTCCCTTCAGAACATCTTATTGAGAGGTATTTGGGGAAAGAACACAATACAGAGGTTTGAGAACACTGGAATACTTTAATTAGTACCTTCATACAGTAAGGTCTATCTCACGGGTCAAATGACTAGAAAACAAAGTGCTAAATCAACACAGCTTAAAAAAAACCAAACAAACATGCAAACTTAAATCACTGCTCTGCAGAAACAATTTCAAAGTAAAGACTAGTGTAAACCTTCTCTTCTATGTAAAAACTAAGAACAGCATTCCAACAACACAATGAAATCCAGAAGATCACAAAACACAAACTCAGCCAGTGAACCTGAGGAAGATGATGGTAAATTATTAACAGCAAAGTACAATAAAGTCAGTTAATCATACTGTTTCAAACATTCTGCTGGTTACTTTTTTTTTCATTGCAACATTTAATATCTTACCCAGTTGCAACTTCATTGTGAATTTGTATTTGATTAATTGATCATTAACTGAGCTACCATTTTGGGTATACAGTGCCAGAAAAATACTGAATCACTATTCCCCACAACACAGGTCCACAGCATTGTTTCATCATCAGTAACAAGGCCAACGTGATCTGTATTTAACTATATGCTGTGGAACTGGATCCCATTCAGTGACTTTGGTAAAGGCAGGGATTATTGTGTGACAGCTGAGTGGAATCAAGTTCACATTTCAAACAGTATTCTGTCTAAAGTAATTTTCATGTTTGAAATAAAAGCTGAAAACTTACATGAACAGTTTCCAGTGGGTGGAGGCATCTCCTCTCCATTTTACTCATACTCAGCTAGTCCTCTGCTCACCAGAGGCCGATGGACCAACTCTCCATCTTCGTTGTACAGCAGCACTGTGAGCTCTGGTTCTCGAGCCTAAACAGAGAAGGATGCATGAAGGCACTGAGATACTGACTGGAAGCTGATTTGAATAGTTAACCTGCCAAAAATCATGGACAAAATGTTTCTTTTAACTCCAGAAGTTGGCAGAGAATCATCACAATCACCACATATTTTAGTTTTCTTCTGTATGAAAAGTAAATCACTGATAATTTTCATTAAATCTGAAGGTAAACAGCAAACAAACTCTTAACAGTGAATTTGGCATTCTACATATTTCAAAATGTAAACAAATATAGAGTAAAAAAAGGGCTCAAGAAGGCAGTGAAGACTGCTAGCTAGCAAGCATTGATGTAAAGCATGCAGGTTTCAAACTGTTGTTGTGGCTCTGAAAATGTTTAATGAGGACATTTGTTATGTTAGACCTCAAAGGTAGAGAGCACTGTTTACAAAAAACCCTCATCGTACCCTTGAATGACAATTGTTAAAGGTGCAATCCACCTGGAAAATCTGTGAAACATACATCTTTTAAATGTAGTTTCTTGGTTTTAAAAACAGTTAAGCTGTGTGTGTTTCATACCACAACAGAGGCTGTGATGTTGCCGTGTAACAGGTCGATCATGTCCATTGCAGCCTCCACGCTCCATTTGGGGCTGTAGGGCAGCACATTTTCCTCCCTTGTGACACTTGGAGCTTTGAAGCCAGCAACTTTGACTTTTAGTACCCTACAAGGAAACTGCAGCAGCTCAGCTGGCATCTGACGCAGCCTGACAGGAAGCAAGAGAATATCAGAACACAAAACACATCCGTGTATCCACAACATCTGTAGATAAACCTCATTCAGGGTGGGTCTAGAAGAAATTCAAAGCTAAACAAACAGCAGCCAAAGAGCTTTTCCCTGTATTACAAAGCCAGGATATCTTTTCCTTATCTGGCTTCAGTTACTCTAACATCAGCAATCAGGCTAACCGGTCACATGAAGGTGGTTATCAGCTGGATAAGTCAGCCCAGGGTTTCTCAATCTAGCTGCAAACGGGCAGCATTGACAGCATATGACCAATCTACTGGCTGCAGAGCAACTGACTTTACAAGGAAAGATAAAACTATATTATTAGAAAGAGGTTAAGCATAATACAGACTGAAAGCGGTATTATGTGTTTAAAAGACAAAGACTTTAGATGCTGTTAAAAAAGTTCAGACAATTACCATCTGTCCACTGAGGCCTGAGGGGTCTTCCAGAGAACTGATTGTCTGTAGGCAGTGATTTTGTACCTTCTGATCTCGTATCACACATCACCTGCTTTGGAGCTGGTTAGGTATGCAGCGATGTACCCAGTGAGTGAATCACTTTCTTAATACTGAAAACCCAGTGTAACCTTGAAGTTGCATCACTAACCACAAATCCTGCTTCACAGTGCAGGGCTCTGGAGCTGTCCCCCAGTTTATCCAAACAAAGGTTAAAAAAAAGATTTGAATGTTTCACTTAACATTAAAGCAGTTGGCCATAACACACTCACAAATTAATGGATGACATTGAGGTGTTTACACAGATTTTAACTTCTTTTGGCTGACTATAACTAAATATGACTGTTGTTTTTGTTTTATTTTGTTGCTGCTCCTGTCACTGCCATTTCATATGTTACAGTGGAACATATGAAATGGCTTTAGGTACTGGAAGTGTCTCAAGTACCTAAAGCATCGAAGGCACCACAGAAAAAACAATTATCGTCGCATTTTCAGAATTTTAATGCTGACTTGGCATTGAAGTATAAGGTCTTGCAACATATTTCATGACTGACCTTTTTCTCCACCTCTTTTGCCCATTATCAAGTCACAGATTTAATTTAAGTGCATAGTTGTAGTAGTACATAAATTCATAATATGGAGAGGAAGTGTCCTAGTAGGGTGTTAACGTTCATACTTGCTGGTGGGCAGAGTGTCATCCGAGCCAAAGTCGACGTGTTGTACCAGGAGTGTGACAGGCTCCACACTGATGAACTTCATCAACCTGGCCCGATAGTACTTGCTATCACTGTACTCAGCCAGACATGGACCACCTGGAAACCAAAGAGTGTAGGGAGGGTCCAACTTATTGAGTTCTGCAAAGAACTGACTGCGACTCAGTGACTGCCTGATGTCATCCAGTACAAGTGACAGTTACACGTATTTGAAAAGATTACTCTTCACAACACGTTTCTTTTGTGTTCCCTGCTTCATGCATGTCACTGAAACATGAAAGGTCACATGAACATTTGATGAAAAACTTATCAGTGTTTTCACTCTAATCCACAAATGTAGTTAATACTGTTAATACTGGTGAATGCCTGAGATTCAAAGATCCTGCAGCAATCAGAGCATTTAAACGTAATGGATGTGTTATGTATATTTCATATAAATCTCAGTTATGTTATTTGTTTAAATCTTTTTGAATCTGTGTCTGGACACACTGAAACATTACCCTCAGGGAAGCTGCTCAGTCGTCGCAGACTGCCAATGTTTCTGTTGATTCTGGTCAAAGCCTCATCTAGAGTCTCTCCATTAACCTCCACATCAGCCATTCCTTCCAAAGGCCACAGGAACAGCTGCAAGAGAGTCAGAATCTCTTATTGACAAAAGCATTGTTATCAGCTTTGTTTATTAAATTTTTATCACCATCAACAATAAGGAATAAAAAATAAAAAAAACCACTTTAGATGATCCCAGTGATTTCATTTTGCCAAAACATGGTGTTCTTTACTAAAGTGACTTAAGGATCAGGCTTACCTCAAATCACTGATTTGTGACAGATTCCTGTTTGTACTGCATCAGGTTTTTTTTAACAGATAATCTAGTAAGTAGTTACCTCATTGGGGGTCCATAGATGCTTGACCCTAACTTTAAAGCACTCTCCCTCCTCTGGCAGGTTTGGGTAGATAAAGGGCTCCAGCACTGGCTCCTCTGGGCCCCTCAAACCCTGAAAACACAACATCATTATCGGTCTGACACCCCATCTGCCCAGAAGGCGTAGCAGCAACTCTGATGCTAAATATGTGTTTACACAGGATCTGTTCGGGCAGAGCATAACACAGGAAAATAGACCTAAATCATAACAACTTGCTTTAGTTACCTTTATAAGCTTAGGAACTGAGTAAACTGATCTAATAATAGCAGTGAAAATGACCCACAGGTAAACGAGAAGATGATTTTAAAGGAGAGGTTAGCCAAATTTAAATCAGTTAAGGTTTTTGATTTTTATGGATGGAGTTCATGGATGATCACACCTTGTAGGAGTGGTGTTGATCTGTTTAAAATTAACTGCAAGGACAGTTCAGGCAAGTTAAAGTGACTTTTTGTAGTATACATTTCTTCAGTCTTACTACATTACCTCAGTGTTAATATCCCAATCGTCCAGGATGGGGGCAGGAGAAGTCACTGAGAGCCCCTGCATAATGGCACACATACTCCTGAGTAAATTACTGGCACTGCTTAATTTTGCAAAAAACAGAGACAAACACAAATGGAGACCTTATGTGGTGAAACAGTCCGATCCATGGAGGCGTGTTCATGTTGACACAGGATCCTGCTGAGGCTCAAACCATCTAGGAAGAGCTCAACGGTGAGAGGTCCCCTTGGATCGGCTGGTAGCTCCTACCCCACAAAAACAAATTTGATATTATAGCCAGCACCTCCAGTTTAATAGTTGTCTAAAACACTACAACCTGTATATAATTAAATACACTGATTCATTTGTGCATTTTTACCACAACGTTCATATCCACACAGCGTTTTAGCAAGACCTCTCTCATCAAGGCCACTGCATCCCACTGCCATTTACCACCAACCTGAAGAGACAGAAGTGAAAAAGTAGAATTACTTCAGTACCTGATGATATAGTAGCAGTTCCCCCGTTCTTGTAATTGCCTGTTTCACTCTACTGGCCTCTGCCCCATTTTACTCTGGAAATACATAGTTGAGGCTATCATTCTAGAAACCATAACTGCCTTTTTGTAGGAGCTCATTTTCTTCTGAAAGTGATGGTGCTTTTCAGACAAACTTTTATTCCAACTACACTTTGTATGCAGGTCTTTCAACCCCGAACATTTAAAGTTAGTGCACATCTAAAATCAGAAGTGAGAAAAGATGCCTTTATGTGCTGCAAAACTGTCTTCCACTATGAAGTCAGCAATTACTTTATAGACCATTCAACAAATATAACTTGTCAAGTCTTCATAACAAGGCCAGTAGGAGCACCCATTAAACCCAAGTCATACTTTCCACACACATGGGTGCAAAGGTCCACATGGGATGTTTTGTTATGCAGACACCCAGTGTGGTACTTCTGATGACATTCATTAGCAGAGAGCCTTCTCTAAAGACAGATGGAAGGACAGACAGACAATCTCTTTCTTACAGGGTTGATGCCAAGCAGCTGGCAGGTCATGCAGAGTTGAGGAACATCATCACACAGCAGCATGGGGTACACATGAACCACCGGGATGTTCTCCACCAGACCATAATCAACATATTGGACCTGCTAATGCAAACATGAACAAAAGTCGTACCATCAAGGAAAGGCTTTTAACGTGCATACGTGGTTTAGCATATATTGTTGATAATATTTTGTAGTTATGAAATATCAAAGATTATTGCATCAAGGTTTCAATACTAAATAAACATTATATATTACTTTTTATGCCAGGAAAGCTAGAAATACACTGAATTTATAACCAGTATCTTATAGAATTCCAACCATTGTTTGACCAGATTTGCCCAGCAGCCATTGTCTCAGATTTAGCTTCTTTTCTTGTTTAAAAAGCAAACTCTGTCCCATCTCTTAGTGCATTTTATTAGTTGTTAAATTTACTTTAAAAGCACTCATAGAAATAACAAATGGGTCTTTGCATGCGTCTTCTTGACCTTAACATGCCCTCCCAGCACTTCCAGCAGCTGTCCTCGGTACCACAACATGTCAGGTCCAATAACAGCACAGCCCAGAACTGACTTCCAGGTGTAGGGCTTCTGTCTGGGCAAGGCCTTCATGCTCTGCTGAATCCTCTCCCTGAGCTGCTCCAGCTGATACTCTGACAGATGAACAAATATGCTCTTGTTTTTCACTTTAGGGAGGTACACTTATTCAGTTTAATACAATCCAGCAGATGGAAACAGCAGCACTTTACAAGCCTATCAAAGAAAATAGTCCAACCTCAACCTTTGATTACTACTTGTGTTTTAGACATACAGTAGTACCCGAACTGTTGGTTGTATTACATATGAATTAACAGCTGCTGTTTAAAGTACATGCATTACAGTCAATATGTTTTAAGCCAGATTTCATTTTTATAAGTATAAAATAAATAAATTAGTCTCTGTAGCGGTGTGTGGTCTTCTGTGTACCTGCATTCTGTGTTCTGACATAAATGAGACCGTCCTCTCCGACAGCGGAAACACTTATTTGGATGTGACCAAGACATGGCAGCTCTGGGGGTTGGTACAGTGAAGTCTGTACCTGTACGTGTACACACACACACACACACACACACCCCCACACCAATATTGGCTTGGAAAGTTATTTTTTATTATAAACTACAATTATTCATGTACGCCTCACATTTGTTGCCCAAGTGGCTTAATCTTTTGTCTATTTTTATATTAGATGGAATCTAGTAAAGAGAGAGTATCTGTGTACGTAATCACCTTCTCAGCTGTCATAATGGAGCGGGGCGCTGGTTTTGGAGGCATGTGAGTAGAGACAATGAATGATTGGGAGGGGAAAGAAATGAGAGGAACAGGTGAGTGACTGGTTTTTGTCTCACTCTCAGTTTGTATCTCGCTCACTGGAGACTGTGGGTCCGTTTCTTTGGATTGCTGAACAACAGTATCTCTGCAACAGGACAGAGCCACAAACAAATAAAACAGGTGATAAATTTTAGAAACATTTGCTTAAAGCTCATTATCAGCAACTGATTAGTGCCTATCAAAAATATACTGCTGCATTGGTTTTTCATAGATTTACAGCTTCTAATGTTTGGTAATGTCTACCAGAAAGATAGGTAGTTAGAAGGGATAAAAGGGGTATTTGAAGAAGGTTGTGTACAATAATCCTATGCACACCAACACACCCGACCCCCCAACACATGTGGAACATGCACTTACAGACCTTGGTTTTCTTTGTCTGAGAGCAAGGCCTTCACCGACCAGAAAGTCTGCAATGCTGATAAACTCTCCCATTCTATTGGAGCAGAACAGAGTGACAGGTACCGGACGCTCATCTGTCATCTCCTGAAAAATGGGAAACAAGTAGAGAGAAACACAGTCTGAAAAACAAAGCAAAAAACAGGCAAAAGTAAAAGTAGAAAGAAACTTGGCCATAATGAGTGGAAAACAGAGGAAGACCTTGATTGTCATAACAGCCGAAGCTCCGGTCAAATAGTAGGAGAATGAGTCGCAGGCTGTATCTGTCCAGGTAGATCGGCCTCCTGCTGGCCTGCAAGGGACAAAGAGTACCAATAAGTAACTGTGAAAAAGAAGCACAAACTAGAGTACACATTATAACCAAACCAAAATACTAAAATTGTATGGAAGCAAACAGAAGCTTTCACAATAAAGTGAAGCTAATGGGATACACAAATTCATATACACCACCACAAAAACTGTAAAGCAGATTAACTGATTAAAAACTTCAAAAAAGGCTGAAGTTAACAGCTATGACATTAACGACATTATAGCAGTTCTTCATTTAAAATCAGATTTATGTGAAATCATAAGAATTATTATTGTGATATAAAGTATATTATTGTCAAATTTTCAAAATATACTGTGATATTAAATTTCGATAAAACCACCTGGCTTTATTGTGTCTGTGCTCTTTATGGATGAATACATTCTGTATGTGTCCTTGTTCGTGATTAAATACAGTGTGTGTGCTTGTGTGTGTGTGTGTAACCTGATGTCACTAAGAGTGCACTCGAGTGCCAGGGAGCCCATCAAGGAAGACGGCAGCGGTCGCAGGTTGCTGACATGTATCTTCACTGTGCGCCCATGATCACACAGTCTCACCTGGTACCAGCCAGCAAAGACATGTTGTTCAATGTTATTAATGCAGCCTAAAGTTAGCTTGAATTAGCGTTTAAAGGGAAATTTCAATACGTGTCAACTGTGCGTTGATAGCTGTGGATATTCTGAATCAATAGTACAGCAACTATTACAGCAAACTGCATAAAGATCAGTATCTCTGCCAACATGACTTTCAGTGATGTTTAACTCCCTTGCATTTTAAGAAAAATTGTTTGATGCTGCTTTTTGGGAGCAACACTTGTTATACCTCTGCAATGTTGCTGGATGTGACATCAGAGCATATCTGTCCTCTCTCCCAAACCCCATTGAAGAACACAGCACAGTACATGTCTTCCTTCCACACTACATCCTGGGCCTCTGTTTGTGCACACTCCTGTTTCACCAGTTCACATATCCTGAAAAAAGGACCATAACAGTATATACTTGCACCACCACATGGCTATCAGGACCTCCTTAGTTACACTGTGTGAATTTATAAAGTTGGCGACAATACAAGCTATCTGCCATAAAAATCCTGTTTTGGTTGGACATGAGTGACTATAGCTGCTACCTTAAAAGACTGTTAATAAGACTGCTAAAGTAACCCCTGACAATGGCTTAAAAAACAGCCATTACTTGTTGTACATTGTATCACACATGCAATGCTGTCTGCAGACAAGTAATGTATGTTTGCTTGTATAGTTGAACCTCTAAGATATACAGTACTGTGCAAAAGTCTTGAGCCACCCCTAATTTCTTTATATTTTGCTAGAATGGGTAATAGGTTCTGTGATTTATTGAAATGTGCAAACATAAATGGAAATACAGTATATAAGGCAAAAGTCTGTACAACTGCACAATTCTAACAAGCTTGAAAGTCAATATTTTTTTTTTTCAACACAGCCTGAACTCCCTTAGACAGGCTTTCTTGTAATTTCTTTAAGTAGTCTTCAGAAATATTTCTCCAGGCTTCTTGAAAGACATTCAAAGCTCTTCTTTGGATGTTGGCTGCCTTTTGTTCCATTCTCTGACAAGATGATCCCACACTGCTTCACTAATGTTGAGGTCCGGGTTCTGGGGAGGCCAATCCATGACTGATAGTGTTCCACTGTGTGTTTTTCTATCCAGGTATGCTTTTACTGCACCAGCAATGTGTTTGACATCATTGTCATGCTGAAAAATGAAGTTGCTGCCAATCACACACTTTCCAGATGGTATTGCATGGTGGATCAAAATCTGACTACTTTTCTGCTTTCATAATTCCATTAATTCTGACAAGATCCCCAGCAGCACTGGCTAAAATGCAGCCCCAAACCATGACAGAGCCTCCACCGTGTTTTACAGATGGCTGTAGACACTCACTGTTGTACCTCTCTCCTGACCTCATCCGTACATATTGACAAATATTTGGCATACCTCAGCCCTTTCTCCGTATTTCCCTTCCTTAAGAATGGCTTCTTGCCAGCCACCCTTCCATTGAGACTATTTCTGATGAGGCTTCAGCAAACAGTAGATGGATCAATTGTAGGGCCAGATTGATCTCTCAGGTCCTGTGTCAGGTCTTTGTAGGATTTTTTCCCCCCAATTTCTTACAGGTGTGACTTTCAGGCCTGCTACTTCTTCTTTTGTCCTCCACTTGTCCAGATACACTGTATACCATGTATATTATTCATAGATTCAACTAAAGAAATGGAAACAAATTATGTGTCTTTGTGACAGGCTGCTAGTAACAAAGGGCCTAAAGATACTATTTTAAATTGGTGTTTTGCTAAA
>VUQI01003025.1:6637-18579 GCA_015106735.1 Paratilapia polleni | reverse complement strand
ATAGCATGAAAAACCAATACCTCATACTCTCGTAAAAGCAGTTCCCCTCTGGTTTTTCTGAGACATTTTCTCATAGAAGGACTATCACTGTGATCACCCTCATTTGTTCCTCCTGTAACAGAAACACACGAGTACAATAAACGATCAACACAACAGACCTCAAGACACATTTAAGTAACGTTCCAAGTAGCATCAGTTGGCTTTTATGTGGCTTCACTGTTGCCTTTGCACAGCAGTACAGTAATAAAGAGAAAACATATACAATATTAGCAACTTTGAAGAGTTGAGGTGCTGCCATTTAAAATGTGGTCAAACTTATCAAATTTGACGTGCATAAGGAAACTGACTGATTTTCAAGAGAACGCAAGTCTTTTAGCCCTGTACTTGTAGAATTCTTTTTAGTAATATCACATTTTGAGACAGTGAACTAATATCAACTTTCTATTTTTAGCACAGAGACTGGTCATGTTGTTTTAAGATGTTATCACCAAATGGGATTAAAGTTATGGAAATACTACCTCTAAAATTATCGCCTCTTTATTCCATTATTCTAATCTTGTCATACAAATTGATGCATGATGTACACTGACCAGCATCTTCATTAGATACATCTTGCTAGTGCCAGATCCCTTTTTGCCTTCAAAACTGCCTTAATTCTTCATGGCATAGATTCAACAAGGTGCTGGAAACATTCCTCAGATTTTGGTCCATATTGACATGACAGCATCTCTGCACATCCATGATGTGAATCACCTGCTCCACCACATTCCAAATGTGCTCTGTTGGATTGAGATCTGGTGACTGTGGAGCCCATTTGAGTACAATGAACTCATTGTCATGTTCAAGAATCCAGTTTGAGATGATCTGAGCTTTGTGACATGGTGTGTTATCCTGATGGAAGCAGCCATCAGAAGATGGGTACACTGTGGTCATAAAGGGATGGACATGGTCAGCAACAATACTCAGGTAGGCTGTGGTGCTTAAACAATGCTCAGTTGACACTAAGAGGCCCAAAGTGCGCCAAGAAAATACACCATTACACCACCACCAACAGCCTGAAATGTTGATACAAGGCAGGATGGATCCATGCTTTCATGTTGTTCAGGCCAGATTCTAACCCTACTATCTGAATATCGCAGCAGAAATCGAGAGTCATCAGACCAGGGGGTGTTTTTCCAAACTTGTATTGTACAATTTTGGTGAGCCCATGTGAATCGTAGCCTCAGTTTCCTGGTCTTAGCTGACAGGAGTAGCACCCGGTGAGGTCCCATCTGCTTCAAGGTTTGACGTGTTCTGCAATCAGAGATGCCCTTCTCCATACCTTGGTTGTAACGAGTGGCTGAGTTATTGTTTGCATTTTCACCCAGAGAACTGCTGCTCACTGGATATTTTCTCTTTTTCAGACCATTCTCTGTAAACCCTAGAGACGGTTATGTGGGAAAATCCCAGTAGATCAGCAGTTTGTGAAATACTCAGACCAGCTCATCTGGCACCAACAACCATGCCCTGTTCAAAGTCACTTAAATCGCCTTTCTTCCTCATTCTGATGCTCAGTTTGAACTTCAGCAGGTCATCTTGACCATGTCTACATGTCTAAATGCACTGAGTTGCTGCCATGTGACTGGCTGATTAGATTTCTGTGTTGGGTGTACCTAATAAAGTGACCCACGAGTGTATGTTTAAGTTCAGGTTGCAGAGATGAAATAATTGTAATAAAGTTATTTTTTTCCTTTTTTGCAAGAAATATACTAATGAATGACTGAATCGTCCAAGTCTGAACCCAGTTTTATGGGTGTAAGCTTCACGCCTGCATGTCAGTGAGTACTGTCTAGTCATTTTGCAAAGAAATCAAACTTGATCTAACCAGCAAAAAGGGAGAAATAAAGCTGGAAAAGAACAGATTTGTGGAATCAAAAAAATACATGAAATTTAAAAAAGAAAGAAAGAAATTAACAGAATCCAACCCTATATTCATCCATGCAAATATGCATCTTTTCTGACTGGATATTTAAACAGAAAGATGACAAGCTCATATGACACCTTGGAACACATTTTTCTGCATAACTATTTTAGATATGTTTATCACCACATGCCATCTATGCTCAAATATCTTTGTTATAGTTTTACGGACTGAAGTCTGCAGTAAGAAAGTCAACAATTTTCCAATAAGCATTTGGAAAGGATATCCCACACCACTGTCAACCGTTGAAACACTGGAAACAATGAATTTCATGCATGAGTTAATAAAGGAGTAACCTTGGTGTTCACTTATTCTAAAGCTGGAACAACTTAGTTCATTAAGTGAAATCGTCAATTTCGGGATATTGTTAAAAACAAACGTTACAGCTTACTGAAACCTGACAGCAAAACTTAACTCCGTGCTTTATCTGGAGCATGATGAGGAGAAGACTCAGCTGTGAGATGCTGCAGCCAGACAGACGACCTCTTCTCTCTTGCTTCGAGCCTGCTTTCCTTTGTTTGCTTGCAACTACTCACCGATGATTTCCCTGCAGGGATTCTCTGCTGTGATGGGGACTCTGCAGGTGGGACACTGGTTAGCTTTCTTTAACCACATTTCCATGCAGGACGAGCAGAACACGTGGTGGTTGGAACAAATGACCGGCTGCCTAACCTGTACAGAAAACAAAAACATGAGCAGATTAACTTTGGCAGGAAGTTGCACTAGCGCTTCCAAACACATTTGATTCAGCTAACAACGGTCGACTCCATTTAACTCCTGAAAGGCAGCAGTTTGTTCCGTTTGGACAAATCACTTTTTGTTTAACCACCAGTGGCCGTTAACGATGTAAAACAGAACGGCGTTTACCTTTCCAAGGCATATCTGGCAGGAAATGGGCAAAGTGAGAGAAAGGGTCGATGTCTGGTAGTTCAGAGCCATGGTTTTCGTGAATATGTGCAGGACATGCAGCGCACTTCCCCCAAAGAGGTACAAATCTCCCACCAAACCGCTGCGCAGCGCGCCGACTCTCACAACTACGGAAAGCCAAAGGGGGCAGAAAAGGCGGTGCTTCGCCAACATGCAAAAAAAAAGAAAAAACAGTTGACCGTCCACTCTTCATTTTAATTGATATTATTTACACCTGGGTTTGACAAGTCTCTATGAAGAAGGCATGCCAAGTGTGTAAAGTAGGTTATTCTAGCCACTGCTAAACCAAGTGTCAGTAGCTTTATTTCGGCCGTGTTTTAGCAAAATGCTTAAAAAAAACAAAACAAAAAAATACTAGAGAACATTAGAATTAATTTGGACTCTTTACTTGGTAAATGTAAGTTCAATTTCCTATCTTTGTTTTTCTCCACCAGCTGCTATAAAATACAATGGGTCTTCAGCTTGTTAAATGTGCAACTAGCATGTTCACAGTGTAGCTTGTAGCTAACATTGTTTCTTTGCTTGTGATGCTGTGTAGTATATAATGACTTTAATTCAGGGCCATAACTCTAATATTGGTGGTGGTGGTTAAAACCTGCTATTACCGCTGGTTATGTGGTGCACTCTGTACTGTATATAAAAGATGGATGTAGCTTCCAGGTCTGAAAGGTGAAGCCATGGTTTTAAGTGACTTAAACCTTTGTTGTTTATTTATGGCCAGAGGGAGACCACTCCTCATGGTGCCAAAAGAAGTCCAGTTGTACTGAAGTCTGTGGGAAAATGACCCTTCAGTAAACAATTTCCTGATGACTTGGTGGTCTCGATGACTACTTTCAAGTAGTTGTAAAATATGGTCCCCTTTAGAGTCAAAAATGGGGATGAAGTATACTTCAGGGTGGGGCTACAGTGTGATTAAAAAGTCACTACTCTGAGCATTCTTGGTTCCTCTGTCAGAGCTTCCCCATGCTTATTAGATCTATCTTCAAAATACCAAGATAAGTACAGTAGATTAGGTAAAAATCACTAAAAACATGAAAAATGTGTGAAAATGTGCACACTGGTAGATTTCTCTGTGCTCTTTCACACTGTGGCCACTATCTCTATTTCAAAATCGCTGCCAAAAAAATGGAGATTTGTCACCTACTAGAACTGGTGTGGGAAAATTCTCCAGAGTTTAGTGTGATATGGGTGTTGAATAATTTAGGTTGCTTTCAAAGTTAATGCATTAATATTTGCAATGTTTTTGTATGGTGGCAATTGGGAGGAAAAAAGCTACTGTATGAAATGGCAATGTTGAAAACACAGCTCAAGGCTTTAAAACTACACCTCACTAAGCAATGAGTGATGTCACAAGTCAAGTCAAATTTATTTGTATAGCACTATTCAGAGACAAGGTAATTCAGAGTGCTTTACAGAGGGACAGAATCACATAATCACAATAATAATAATAACAATAATAACACTGCAGTTTTTGTTAGTTCTTTTTCTATTTACTGTCTTGCAAACTACCTCACATACCTACTTAACTACACAATCCCAAGTCAAAGTCCTTACAGGCTGATTACAACCTAATGTTAGCTATGCTTCCATTAACGTAATTAACTAACTGTGATTATTTACTCAGTGAACATGTCTTGTAGTATTGTGTGTCCACAGATACACATGGCTGGACCTGTGGGTAGGCACAATCGGTGTCAACCAGTATTTTTGCTAAAGAGTGGAACTGAATGGAATGGAAAGATTTTATTTATTTATTTATTTTAGTGAAAACAGGAGGGGTCACTTAGAATATACAGCGACAAGAGACCAAGAGAGAAGAACAGAGGAAATACACCTGCTGCCCACTCAATTTCTAAATATATAAACAGAAACAGTAGAACAACAGAAGCTGTTGCTCCACCCTCACACTGTTAGAGAAGGGTCTATCTCATAGACTGTATATAAAAGATGGCCATAACCATCCTGATTTCACCCACTGGTTTCTTGACTATTGCTTAGTTCATAGCATTCTGCATTGACACAGAATCTAGACTTCACATAACAATGTGTTTAAATGATTGTTATGGTTGGACTTTATTAATCCCTAATGGCTTCCATTATATCAAATTAAATATGAAAAGGTGAAAAAAATGTAATGTAAATTTAAATATCTTAGGTTTGTTATAATTTTTTAAGGACTCACCATAGAGACCCCAGCAAGGAGTCTTGATGGATTTAGGTCTAATATAAACACATTGATTATTGGTGCTCCAAATACAGAGCTCGTTTAAGTGGGCTTTTATGTGTTGAACATCCACTGATGATTACAACAACAATAACTAACTTTGTACACCAATGTGTAAGTCTTCTGTCCACATTAATATGTTGGGGCTGTGAAATCTGGTTTTACTGTGGTCTGATTAA
Source organism: Paratilapia polleni (assembly GCA_015106735.1). Classification (NCBI taxonomy): domain Eukaryota; kingdom Metazoa; phylum Chordata; class Actinopteri; order Cichliformes; family Cichlidae; genus Paratilapia; species Paratilapia polleni. The sequence goes on along the minus strand of VUQI01003025.1, from coordinate 13,289 downwards.
CATGTGTTTGTCTCTGTTAAACAAATAATGCAATCATTAATAATTTGTTGAAAAGCAGACTTAATTTGACACATAAATATTCCTCCATATAGTTTAAAATCATTATTTCCTATTTTGGCCATGCATTTTATCATTTTCAGTGTTGTTTTAAGTTTATTATCTTGTAGCCACAAGTATTTGGGAAAATGGTGCACTGACAGTTGCACATCAGTGCATTTTGCAATGCAAATGTGACCATGTGCACATGGAAACTACAACATTTTTCATCACAAAATACACTCCTGGGTTTGATGGGCAAGACAGCTGTATTCCCTATAAAAATCTATAAAGCTACCTTTCTTCCAGAGGAATGCTGAAATTTTGGGTGTGATTTGCATGTCACAGATTATACTGGTAAATAATTTTTAAAATTGAACCTCGAAAATATAGTCCTAAAAGAGTTTTCAATGGTTTAATGTAGTAAAAATATTAATAAATAGATTTTGCATTTGCAGATATACAGCAGCATACCGATGCTTTCTATTAGGGTTACACTGTAAACAAATATAGCTGTTCTCTAGTAAACTTTTGTATTATTTACACAATGAACTTCTTGCAAAACTTAAAGTAGAAAATGACTTACTGAATAGAAATTATTAAGAAAATTGGTATCTATGGGTCAGTATACTCCCAATAACAGCAAGATATTTAGCTGTGGAGTTTAATCTTTATTGCTTTTGTAAAATGATGAACCATGACGAAGTCCAAAGATCAAGGAGAAAAAAAATATGTAAGAACTAACTGCAAATTGAAAATCCCTTAAATAGACCACAAATATTCAGTCAGTTAAAGCCTGCCTGTAAAGAAGAATGCTGTGCAATATTTTATGAGGCCTAAATGATCTAATTTATAAATAACAATACAGAGTGGCCTAATATTAGCATAATTTCCACTACAAATATTTCAAATTACATCTTACCCACAGCTTAGCCCTCCACAGCCATTACTCATATCTAAACCAACATGTCCTGTGTGCATTGTATCTCAAACCAGGACATCTTCTCAGGATCTAATATGATTAGAATTGACTGACTTCAAAATAACCTTGTACACTGATCCCAGTTTAAAAACATCACCAGTACTTGTTTGATTGTTTTCAGTGGCCTATTAAATGAATCACAGGCTTCCACTTGTTCTCACTCATTTTTCATCCCACCAGTGGTTTTATGAGAACATTTGGAGTAAATGTACATGATGAATATCTTTAAGTTAAATAAGTTAGAGAGCGACTTCAGCGTGGAATTAATTTACATGCCATTATTCAATGTTACTTTTTATTATCTGTCTACAATGAGAATATATTAATGTGTACAGACTTTTAAAACAGCAGGAATATACAAGCAAGAATATATTCAAATATTTTTAGTAACCATATCCGATTGGACTAAAAAAAAAAAAAAAACAGTGTGGATGTTATGTGCAAACTTTCATTTAAGCCTATATTAATCTCAGTATCGAAAATATCTTCAAAGAGCACCTGACATACAAGATGCTGTCAGAGATATTTTCCAGTGTGCCACAGCAAACCTGCAAATTGTAAAAGAAGTGGTTAATGAATTTGCTCCAAGGTAACTTGTCCTAAAATAACCAATATCAGACTGAAATGAAAGAAATACCCATTGTCCCACTGAGATCGCTTTGGTTTACAACAGGCCGATCATTAATTGGTGACAGTCAATTAATCACAGCTGGTTCAGACGGCTGCATCTATTGATCTTGTCCCAGCACTTATTTTTCATCCCTAAATGACACCGATTGCCATATTTGACCAGCATGTGTAATGGACAGTGAAGAACCAATGACCCGAGAGTCATTCTTGTCACTGGTTGGGATCTTGATTCCCCCTCCCCCCGTCTCTGGCAAATAGCATCTTTACCATTTAGCTTGGAAAGGTTTAGACTGCCCTAAGAGCACAGCAGCGAAACAGTGTGCTCTGGTGCTCAGATGACCTTTTCTGTTTAAGGCTTAATCTCTGACAAATGCTTGCTTTAATTAGCCTGATACCCCCTGCCTAGACTGCCTCCCCACTCTCTCTTTCTCTCCCTCTCTCCCTCTGCATGTCGTTTTCTACTTTTCTCTCTCTTTCCAGTTTGACTTTTGGAAATCCTCAAACTCTAATCAGTGTGATTTATACTGAAATTAACTGAGAACTGAGTAGCCGGAGGTAAACAAGATAATAAATATAAAAAGGGTGCAAAATCTGTCTGATGTGTTGTTATTCTATAAGAAAAGTGTCATTTTCAATACATAATTGTGATTATGAGATTTCAGGATATTGTGTTACAAGTTCCAATTGAACTGCAGTATATTATGCAACACACTCTAGTTTAGAGGGGATATGTGAAACAACACAATAATACAAATTAGTACACCCAATGAATATTTGGGATTGAATTTTAAAGCGTGAATATAGAACAAAGCAGAGATATAGGTAGTTTTCAGGACAGGATTTGTAGGAGTACAGATTACCCAGGGCACATTAGGAGGTTTAAGATAACACACAATAGCAGCCTGCATGCCTCATCTATTGATCAGGCTCTATCAGAGATGGGAGAGCATATCAAAGTGTGTCTGTGTGCAAATTCAAGAGAATGGCAGACAGTATAGGCTTTAAACAACTGCACGAACTCGAAAGTACCCCTAAGCAATTTTTATCGTTTGATGGACAAATTGTGTAATATTTATAAAATAAACATATAAATTCCATAAGAAGAACCTGATACAGATTCTTCTAAAGTTTGAATGTCGAGAAGTAAAATTGGGCAAATGATGCTGATCAGTTTATAATACTGTTGTAATTAAATCCTCTCACAGCCTCTGCTTAACCCAGAGACTGCAGAAGACCATGCATCCCTCCCACTGCAGGAGCAAGCACAAGTAAAAGAGATGCATGGCTACAAATCCCTGTTTTATTGGAAAGGGGCCTAATTATTAGGATGTAAGTCAGGCTGTGACTGGAGGGCCGTCTCCTTGATGCGGGCCCGGTTTATATTTATCCCCTTCTCTGCAGCTACAGCAGCAGTGCCACCATCACTACCAGCAGTGTGTGGCGCTTTTATTACATTGCCCACAGGCAGGTTCAGCCCTGTCACAGTCGCGCACATTCAGGCATACACAGGCTCACACACACACACACACATTCACACAGCCTGCAGGACCGGCAGCCAGTTGAGTCCCCTCCACAGCAGAGTTACCCCACATCCCCATGCAGCCCCACATGGGCCCATGGGACAGTGGAGGGAGGGAGTGGGTATTATGGTAATACTACGGCCTGCTGCTCCCTTCCCCTCTCCTGCAGCACAGCTGGGAAAGACCATCATTACAAGTATTGTAGCAATCTGTTTAAGAGGGACACATTGGAGAGATTGGGTGACAGAGAGAGGATGAGTGCTGCATACATAGATCACATAAAATATGATTTAAATGTGTGTGAGGGGACCAGGAATAAAATGCAAAACTTGTTATGAACACCTTATATCAAGTCTACTGTCAAACTGGCCAGCTGTAAATCTCTATTTTCCCCTTTTTACTTTTTTATTTTATTAAAGGTTTCTTGTGTTGAGCTGGTCATATCTCAAGATAGGAGGCCTGTGGCACATAAGGAATAAATAGGACATAAAGTACTTGAATCTCTAATGCCTCATATAGCTTTACCAATCTATATTGTAGTGTGTCACAAGCTGGAAATCCATTAGAAAATGACAGAAATCAAACAGCCTTGAAATGGTGGAACTACATTGCCGTTAGGGTCAGATCACCCTGATTTCATGTAAAAATTCACCAGCCAATTATTTTTAGACACAAATTAAATCGAGGAAATATTTCCATGAAGTCTTTATGGTAGGTAACCCCTCACAACACATATCAACATATCAATTTAAATAGCAATAGGTTAATGACTATATATCAAGGACGTCTGATCAGAATAAACAACCTACTCCACTATTCTGGGAGAAGATTAGACCTCTGACAGAGCAGTCACTCACTGTCAGATTAGGCTGCTCAAAGCCATTCATCTACTTGTCTTGTTTTGGAGCAAAAGAGCAGGCTGTGAGTCAGAGCCTTCCTCAGACTCCATCATCCTCACAGCATTTTTAGGAAACAGACATATCCATTACATCCTTTTTCCTTCCCTCTGCCCTCCTCCTCATTCTATTTCCAGCTCAGTTTTGAACGGAGAGTTCGATTGATAAAGCACAGAATCTATAACCGCATGCACAGAGGTGAAGGGTTATTGAATATTCTGAAGATGAACTATTAAAAATGCATATTATCTCATTATTCCTGCTGCCAAATAACTCGAAACTATATATGCCAGAAGATAGAAAATGGCTCTTCTCTTTTTCTTTTCTTGACCTGACAGAGGGTGCGTGAAAAGAAGAGAAGGGAGGGAGGAGAATGGTCTTTTAGAAACTGCTTCAGTGCACTAATGTTCCTGAAACCTGAACCCTTATTGGATCTGAAGGGCATTATAAGACAAGCATCCTCCACCCTCTACCCCTGTTTAAAGGTGAGGTTTAAAGGTGAGTGTATTACTGACTACCTAACGGCAGCAGTTCGTATATCATGTTGGTGATAGTGCATTGTTTATTAGTTATGTCATGTTATTTTCTTTTGTAAAAACAGCCACTAAGAGGGCTGGTGAAATAATGTTCAGAAAAGACATTTGTCAGCACTTACCCTCCCCCTGTGCCTCACTCTTAATACACACACACACATCCACATACTCGCACACACACTAGGAGGCCTTATTAATTATTTGTAGCCACTTGACTTCATATTGTGCTTCCAGTGGCTTGGTCAAAGATTATAATTACCACTGTTTGTATCATTTTCCATCTCCTGTGCTTTTAGTGCAGTATTACTTCTCTTGTCCCTCTCTCTCCCTCTCTTCCTCCCTCTCTCCCGTATACACAAGACCAAAAGTGCAGGCACATCATTTATTGATAAGACAAAAAGAATGTAATGAAATTATCAATGTTCTTGAATTAATTATGAACATGATTAAGAAAGCTAAAATCTCAGGAGCCAGTCTCTCATTACCCATTCACTCTTAGGGATTGCTTTCATTCAGGGAAGGAGAGGCGAAAAAGCCTTCCAGCAGAGCCCACTCCGGCTCAGCTCTTCTCCCTGTGTGCCTGTCCCCTTGTCTCTGCTGCCAGGCCAGTTGACCAACCCTCCGACAAACCAGCCACCAGCCCGCCTGGACGGCTCTATCGCACCCAGGCTTGTTACTGTGATGTAGCCAGGCGCAGCTAGCTGCCTTGTGGCCTCTGACATTTGCGTGGAGAAAAGAAAAAAAAAAAAAAAGAGGATGTGCTCAACTTTCCTGTTCTACACCTGCGATCAAACTCCAGGCTCCTGACCCTCCTAAAAAAAAAAAAAAGAAACACTCGAGGTAAGTGAAACTTCTCTCATTAGACTTAAACTGCCTCAGTTTAAGGAACCACTTGTCAATTGTGACTGTGTTTTCCACACTTCTAATTGTTAACTCCTAGAAAAATAACGTCCACTATTTCATAGCAGTTAGTTAATGCTTTCTTCATCTTAATTAAGAAAGGAAATTGAAACAGCAATACTAATATTACTAACTATTAAAAGTACTTTCATCATGCTATACTTTGAGCAAACTGATTAAAATGTTTGATTAGAAAAATGAAATTGGTGGTAAACCACTCCTTATAATACACTGGTAAAATAGACACAATATTACATACTACAAATTAGAAGTTAAAATGAAGGATTGAATCTTTTTCTTATGTAGTCCATTTGTTTCATTTTGTTACCCCAGTGGTAATATGTAACTACTTCTGCAAAACTGACTGTATCTGACTAGTGTGCAATTTATGCCTGATATGAACTATTCTACCTCTATCACACAAATATGAGCATTTACTTAGAAGAGTCTGAATAAATATGAGATCCTGTTGACAACAAAAATGCATGTATTTTTAAAATGTAATTTTTACCTTTAAATAATCAAATGTATCTGCAATGATCCACTTGTGATTTTGTTTGTAGAATGCCCACTTTGTAGCAATGAGTGTGATTTTTCATGATGTTTAACTCATTTCAGTAACTATTTGTCCATTTATATTCAGTGAGAGCAATTGAAATGCTCAGCAAGAGCTACATATATTTGGTTCACTCTAGCTTTCTTTTGCTCTGTCACATGGGACAGTATATGGGGCAATACTCCCCAAAGTATTGGGAGTTTCAAACAAAGTCTCTCTTTTCTAACTGTCTTTCTAGCTTTCTCTACAAGTACATACTGTCAAATACAAGCCTGCACACACACATGCTTAACCATACTGTAGATATAGAAATATAAACCTATGCTTTTTTTTTCACATGCCACTACAAATAGAAAGCACACACACCTACACATGGACATACCAAAGTGTATTCACACTAACATGTACACAGCCTTCAGCTTGCAATGCTTCATGTTATTTTATGACACTCTGAAGTTAATGTTTAAGTGATAAACAATTTAAGGTGAAATACAAGAGCTATCCAGGCTTACAGTCTTACTGACAATGACAGTTTTGTGTGAAATTCAAAGAAATATGCTTTTATTTTTTTTCCTTCTTGAAAATTATTTCATGATTTC
>VUQI01003023.1:0-15923 GCA_015106735.1 Paratilapia polleni | reverse complement strand
GCCACCTTAAAAGCCTGTGGTACGTAGCCCGTTAATAGAGATAGATTGAGTATATTTAAGATTGAAGCATTAATTAATGGTAGGACTTCTTTGAGCAGTTTTGTAGGGATGGGGTCCAATAGACAAGTTGATGGTCTGGGGGAAGTAATTATTGAAGTTAACTCAAAAAGATCAATCAGAGAGAAAGAGTCTAAATAAGTATCAGTACACATAAAAACATATAAAAAATAATCTGAATAAAAATGGAAGTGCCAAAGTGTATGAAACACAAAATTTGTCCCACTGCCAAACTTTTGGTCACGAATGCATGCTGTTAAGCAAAGAGTAATTCTCTTTCTTTTAGCGTGATGTGGCATATTAATGCTACTGCAGTGTCACCCAGTTTGGCAATAAACTTTGTACTTTACATTTGTGGTATGTTTTGTTGTTATTACATTCTGTTTCATTAGTATAAGTTGTTGTTTTAAGTCTATAAGCTGCAGTAGCAGTATTGGATCTGCTATAAAGTACCCTGATAAAGTGTGTGTGGGCTTCCTGGCATGCGGGTGCTGTGGCTCCTGAAAAGTGCTGCTGTTGGCAAGAATACTGTGTTGATATTCATGCTTCTTGGAACAGTGTGTGAGATCTTTGAAAGTTTGCATGCTGAAATGATAACCTCTAAAATACAGGAGTGTGAAACATTCCAAGGCTGTAACTTAGAAAAGTTCAGCGAATAAGCAGATTAAAGACACTGAAACTTTGTTGATTTCTTACAGAAAACACATAGTATTATTGTAGAGCTGCATACAACAAACACCTTTCATTTAATCCAACTGTAGTCCAACTGTAAGTGTAGATACCCCCCTAGAACACATGCATTTGTCCCCCCAACAAAAACAGGAAAGAAAAAGAAGGATAGGAATTACTTAGGGTCTTTTTTCTTTAAAGATTGATCTTTTACACTCAACACACAAAGTTTATCTATGTCTCAGAGCTTCACTGCATTATATTCCATTATACATTTAGCTGTCATCAGTTCTCTCATTGTTGGATTTTCCTTTTGATAAATAGACACTTCTACCATACACTGATGCAGGAAATTAAATCTTTGACGCTCAAAACCAGTTTGTACTGCAGATTGAGGACAGGCTACAAGCAAAATCCTGCCTTGTTAAAGCTTCAGACCTGGCTAAACAAACAGCCATTATAACGATTTGTGCCATGGTACAAAAAGGCAAACAAAAAAACAAAGGTTTTTATCACTTCATCAATTTGATTTAAAGACAAACAACTGCTGCGATTTGACTGCGGTAGTCATGAATCTGCTTTGTCAACATGGGCCGTGCAAGGTTTGTGTGACAAGAATGGAAAATTGGAAGCGGATGGGAGGTAAAACTGACCTCTCTGCTCTCTTTTCTAAGAGCGCCAGTGCAGGCTCTTCGAAGAGGTTTTTCAACGCCATCTGTTTTTATTGACCCTTAATCCTTGACTTTGATAAGGCTGCTCCATCTCTTCTCTATATCCCCAGCTTCTATATCTCTATTTGTCCTCTTTTCCAACAGATGGAACAAGCGGCAGCAGCATACAGGTTCAGACAGCAGAGGAACAAGACCCCCACTGTGAGCAAAGAGCGGAAACTTTCTTTGCAACGCTAATTTTATTCACTCACAAGTTGCCCCATGGGAGGAAGAATATCTGTACCTTACTTCAAGTTTTCCATTAGTAATCTGTTTGTGTCTCAGGCTCACAATGGCATCAAAGCTCAAAGCTATAGGTAATGCCTGAGCAGGGACTAATTTATGTTTCCACCTCAAATTCCAGGGTGTAATTAGGTCTAATGAACACTGCAGTTCGTGGTTTCTAAACAAAAGGAAGAGAATGCAGAGTGTTGTCCTCAGAGGGTGCCATCAAAAAAGTCTGTGAACAATGAATGGATTTAAACCAAAAGGATCGGCACACTACAGCTGTACCTTTTAAGTCAAATGATTCAGGATTACACTACAAGAAATGTTCATTTTAATTAGATTTTTGTTTTTGGTTCTTTATACATTAAAGGGGTTGTTGTATTGACCAAAACACCAAAAACATCTCTGTCAGTTATACTTTATTTACAAAAGTATGCTATGGACACTTAGGTCTACACATTCTTGGTTTGCTTGAATGTGCAGAATGATTTGAGTTTGACACACTCTGCGCATAGTTTTTCATCTAACATCTAACTTTCATCTAACTAAAGCGGAAGATCATCTGAGTTCCCCTAAATTCCAATTTTGTGGACAGGGAGCAGGACTTGTAACATTGCAGTTACCTTGAAAAATCCTGGTCCAGCTGGCAAATTACACAAGTGTTATGTGGATTGTGCAAGACTGAGTTTGGTATTTTAGTGTGTTATGTAAGTGATATCTGACACGTTCTCCTCCTAAGGGTCACATACTGCTGCTTCGTCAGATGCTGCTGATGTCACAGACATATGAAGTGGTTTCACATTTAAAACTTTGCATAGATTAACTGTTTTAAGACTTGTGCTCTGCAACGGCAGAACATGTATTTGAACTTCAAATTTTTTAGTATACATCAGTGTTATAGTATGCACAAAAAGCACCTTCTGGACACACGTGCAACAGACTTTTACAGTCATACAAAATGCAAGGCTTGAACTGAAAAGGCAACTTCATGTCTTATTGAAAGCAAACATTTTTGTAGTGTAATTTTAAATACTTAAAACATGCAGCAGGCCAAAGATGTTTGTTGATATAATTTTATATATTATTGGCTTGAAACTTTTGTGTTTGGATTGCATTGCATAATGACTCTTATGTGGATTTCGTAGAAATGTTTTTCTCTCAGGCTGGATAATAGATTTAATGGCAGGATCCACATGCTTTATAAACTTACATAAAACCCCAGACCAAGACCAAAACTTCTGACCTTGAACGAAGGGTGAATACTTTGGTCTGTCTCTTTCACCTTTAGAAATATGTTTTAATGTATTATAGAGTTAATTTCACATATTTGTTTGGGGTAACTTTTGTGCTAGGTATCCAGCCTAGGACACAAATATAGAAACTTTTTTTTTCTGAAACATAGACCAGTTGTGCATTTGTATGGCCTTGCAGAGGATAACACCAACATAAGCTTGAATGAATGAAAATGCAAAACATGCAAAATATTCACAAGTAAAGCTAATTGTGTTAGTAATACTAACCATGATTGTAAACATTCCCTGATATTCATGAGGCAGGTGGCTGGTTCACTACACCTGTACAGCCACTATAAACTAAGAGCAACAAAGTCATGCTCCTTTTCTGAGTTTCTGTAAAAAGGTACAAGTGGAACAACATAAGACAATGTGAGTGTTTCAAAATCAAGAATTCTAAAAAATTCCATAATTTCTGATAAAAATATCCTATGCAACAGGTACTTACGTTAAAAAGACATACGTCCAGTGCAGTCACACATAAAAAAGGAAACTGAAATTACATCAATATGCTACTAATATGTAAGAGGACTGTTACTGGATGTTTTCCTCTACTTACTACCAAATGCTATGTTGAAATATACTGGTGTGATTTTGTGGCAACCATTTTCATTGCAATATACAACAGTGAAGCTAAGAATAAATTCATGTACTGCATCAGTACTTTGTACATGCTCATTTCAAAAGACGCTATTGTGAGCTGCCAGTCTTGTGATCTTCAGCCCTCAACCCGAGTGTGTAATCTGTTGGCAGAAGCTGACTAATGCTAACATGGTGCCATGGAAGCTAGATATGGACTTGGTTAACCCAACATCCCTTCTGAGTGAATGTGCTGGATTTGGACCAGAGGCAGCAAGACCACTGGATTGTGTAAAATTGTCTGACAAGGCTTGTGGAATGGCAAAACTCTTGTAAAAAAGATTGCTAGGTCCAGATGCTGCAGAAGTTGTTTTTTTTTTTTACCTACTACATGTAGCTTATCTCCTTGGATCATGTCTAAATTGATCTTAAAATAATTTAAGTCCTGATCTAATTGTTTCTTTTTATTGATAAAGGAGATAAAGAAGTTCAAGATGAACCTACGCTTGATACAAGATCAAAATAATTGTAATGCTGCCCTGTCAAACTGACATCTGATCAGTTGTACATCCACATAAATAGTCATCTATTACCTACCCTTTGTAACTAAGGTCGTTTAAGGTTCTTCAGTGGTTATTGCCATCGTCTATGCACATATTTTGAATTTGAGTTCAAACATGTATGGATGTAGTTAAGAGGTCTGCCTTCTTAGCCATTTCCAGTGGAATTCTAGCAAGGAGCCGTTTCACAAAAATTACCTATCAGAAGTAAAAGCTCATGTAGGGAGAGTCTTAAAGAGTCTGGGGATAAAATGGCCTGTTCCAGACAGAAGCTGAACTAATGGGCTGCATAAAGGGCCACTAGAAAGGAGGAAGATGAGAAGTTTTTGGAAGTATAAGTTAGGTAACACTATGCCAGCATCTCTCATTGCTGCTTTTTTTAAACCATTGTATTTGTACCATAAGTAGCATTGGCTACACAGTTAGCTTTACATTGTTTTTATGAGACTATGGACATTACATAACATTTTGTTCTTCTTTGTTGGCACTCAAAGATCGAGGGAGCTGCACTATTTAACTCAATGTTCTGGAGGGGACAGGCAATGAGAATAAGTTCCCATATTTTGACAGTGGACCACACACACACACACACACTTTTTCAATCACATAGTCACAAAGCCCATTTAATCACCCCCAAGCCTGTGTGCCTCAGAATATAAACCATAATAGAGTGTGTACAATATTTTTCTGGTTTAGCGTTTCAATACAGTGTAAACAAAAAAACAAACAAAAAAAACCTGCTACTCTGGCTGACTTCCTGTATTAGAGGGAAGATAGATGGTCCTGTGTGCAGAGCGGCACATCCAAGCGTGGGTTGACACAATGTAAAGCCTCCAGCGCTCTGCTACAGTAAACAGTTGTTAGTGGATTACTGAGAATCAATGGCAAGTATAGTGGGCACGAAAGCCCAGCTCGTGTATGAGAGGGAAACCTGTGGCAGTGCATCTACCTGCATGCACTAGCATTATAAATGACAACATAACATAAACAGCAGAAAAGACCCTTATTATTCTAAGTAACGGGACATTCCTTCAATTTGTTCAAAAGGCTGTTGGTACACCTCACCCCATCTCAGGTGAGGAGCTTGGAGTAAAACCGCTGCTCCTTTGTGTCAAAAAGAGCCAGCTCCGGTGGTTCTTAGATTAGAATTGCTTCTGGGCACTGTCCTTTGGAGGATTTCCAGGCACATCGAGCTGGGAGGAGACCCCAAGGTATGCCCAGATCTTGCTGGAGGGATTATATTATCTGGGGTGGCTGTGGCTCAGGAGGTAGAGCGAGTCGCCTACTAATCGGAAGGTCAGTGGTTCGATTCCTGGCTCCCCTAGTCTGCATGCCGAAGTATCCTTGGGCAAGATACTGAACCCCACGTTGCTCCCGATGCGTTCATCGGAGTGTGAGTGTCTGTGTGAATGTTAGTAAGCACTTAAGTATAGATAAAAGTGCTGTATGAATGTATGTGTGACTGGGTGAATGTGGCATGTAGTTAAAGCGCTTTGAGTACACAGAATCTGAGTAGAAAAGCGCTATATAAGTACCAGTCCATTTACCATTATATATTTTACCTGGCCAAGGAATGTGGAACCGGAAGATCTTCCCTCGGGAGAGGGATGTTCTGAATACCCTGCCACCACAAACTGACCTCAGATATGCAAAAAATGGACTGGTAAATGGACTGGTATTTATATAGTGCTTTTCTACTCAATTTTGAGTACTTTATACTACATGTCACATTCACCCAGTCACACATACATTCATACAGTGCTTTTATCTACACTTAAGTGCTTACTGACGTTCACACACACTCACATTAAAAAAGAAAAAAAAAAGGATGGATATGCTATTTGATGTATGCACAAAAACAAAAGTGCAAGGAAAATAGATAATTAACATTCTCTGTTGTTCAAAGTTTGACTGCTGCAGTGGTTCAGTGGCCCCAAACTGGAAAATTCATCTATCTCAATGCCCCCGACTTCTATTATGCAATTTCATGGGTATATCTTTTGAAGATTTGGTGTGTGCTGGTTTTGGACCACCACCATTATAACAAGACCTCTATGTGCTATTTGTGTTGCACTATCTTTGTTTTAGCAATTCCTGTGTACACAGGTGGAACTGTGTACTTCAACCAGTGAATGGAGTTCATTGAATGGTTTGCATGGGTAACTACTACCACTATATTGTCAGGAACTCTACAGAGAATGGGTTTGTCTGCTTGTTTGAACATAGCTGGGAAAGAAGCATAAGGCTCAATTATTAATCTTTCATTCAGGAATCACCAGTGGATTCTTACAGTGTGCTTTGTGCAAACCCAACTACTGTTGCATATACATGCTATACTAGCAAGGCCTTCTAACTGTGGTGTGAATTGTGCATACTGTGCTGGTAAAGCATTACTGTAATAGAGCGAGACAGCAGGAGCTTGTCGCAGGAAATGTTTGCGACAGGCTGCCAGCTCTCGGCCTCATGGCAAGCTTTTCTTTTTGCCTTTTACTTGCACCTGTTCACATGCATTTGCATTAGTGTGCCTTGGAGGGCTTGTTTTGTTGATACTGTTCCAGTTACCTTAAGTCACAAAAAGCAATCCCATTTTCTTGAATTTATTTCAAAGTCAGGGTGAAGCTCCCGGCATCCAGACAGTTCATAAGAGCGGAGTGCTTGGATGTGTTTTCACGATCCCTCTCTGCCGTCTTTTATGTCCAATCCAATAAAGACACTGCAGGTTGCTCGTAGCTACAGCCAATACTTGTACAATATATTTCTCATCTGGACTTTGACAGTTTAGTCCCTGTGTGCAAGCATGGAGAACTGCCTTCTGCAAGAATATAAAGGATCTACTGCTATGCTCTTACTCCTCTGTCTATTAGCTTAGCCATAGCACCAGATATTAGCCACCACTTCTTTGGAAAAAAGCAAAACAAGTCAAAACAAAACACCATTAGCACCTCTTTGCCATGGGCCACATCAGGTTACAGACTCAGAGGTTAAGTGGGTGCTCTTCACATGTAATGAAACTGTAGTACAGCATGCATGTGTGTGTACAGTACAGTGTGTGTGTGTGTGTGTGTGTGTGTGTGTTGCAGGGTTCTTGCTGCTGGGAGTCTCTGTTGTTTACCCTTGCAGGCATGTTAGTAAGCTGAGCAGAGCGCAGTAAATTAGGTGAGGGATGGGGGTGAACAGTTGCTCTGTGCCACTCGTTTAATCAGTCTAATTGTTACAATCACACTCATTTCTCCTGTTGCTCCCTCCTCATACATTCTGTCATCTGTTTTGTCATTATCTTATTTTCTTCATCAAGTCACACTTTTTTTTTCTCTAAGATTTCTGTTTGCTTTTTTAAACTGACTTTGTAAATTTTCATCCTATCTTTTCTTTTCTCTGTGGGCTTTTCTTTTCAGCCATCTACCTTTTTTCCCCCATCTCCTCTGAGCTCTTGTGCTTGTATCCTTTCCTCTCCTTTTTTCCCATCTTGTTTCCTTTCCTAGCCTATGTTCTCCCTTCCTTTTTTTCTTGCTTCCTCTACACTTCACTTCTCCACATCGCCATCCCCATCCATTTTCCTTCTCTCTCACCTCACCTCCTTCTTCCTAAAATTTCTCCTATTTCAACCCATCTCCCTTGTTTTTCATCTTCACTTCTCTAATCCTTATCTCATTTCCTCCGCTCCTCTTTTGTCTTCTCTTGTCTTCTTTCCTCCCTTTTCTTTTCTTTGCTTTCTTTCATCTCATTTCTCCCTTTCCCACTTCTTTCCCACTCCTCTCTCTCCTTTCCTCCTTTCCTTTCTTCCTCTTTGTTCTTGTTTTGTTTTCTTTTTTTATTCCCTCTCCTTTCCTCTCTTATTTCCCACTGTGCCCCTTCCTCTCATGTTTCTCTCCTCCCCTCTCTCTCCAAATCTTCCCACCACTTCCTCTGAAAACCTCCTCTGATTACCTCCATGGGATCCATAAAGGGAATGGGGATGTGTGCTCAAGCTAATGATAATTAAATAGACTCATCATCAAACAGTCATTATGGCAGCTTGGCCTCCCTGCCCTCATTCAAAATGGCAGCTGACAGCCTGACACCAACCGTCTGTCGCAGATTTCAACAGGGCTGTGACAGAGAGAGGAGCTCGTTTTCACCCTGAACATCTACTTTATTTGCCCATGAAACTCTAGTGCATTGGATCATTTATTAAACCAATTAGACAATAAATTTCAAAAAGACAAAAATTACAGTTTTTGAATTAATTATACTATGTAACACAGGTTTTCTTCCTATGTATTAAGTGTGTTATCTGGACTGCTTATGCCTCAAAGGCAGAGTAAATATTTAGCATTTTTTTCAAATTTAATTAAACATGAATTGCACAAAAGCACAAACGTCAAACGCAAAGTTCCATCCATCCATCCACTTTCTTCCCCTTTCTTACCCATGGTTTGGGTCATGGGAGCAGCAGTCTAAACAGAGAAGCCCAGATTTTCCTCTCCCCAGCCACCTCTTCTAGCTCATCTGGGGGGACACCAAGTTGTTTCCAGGCTAGCTGAGAGTTATAATCCCTCCAGCAAGTCTTAGGTCTGCCCCGGGGCCTCCTCTCGGTAGGACATGCCCAAAACACCTCATTTGGAAGGAGTCCAGGAGGCATCGTAGTCATCATCCTAGCCACCTCAACTGGCTCCTTTCGATGTGGAGGAGCAGCAGCTCTACTCCGAGTCCCTGTCGAATGACCGAGGTCCTCACCCTATCTCTAAGGGAGAGCCCAACCACCCTTCGAAGGAAACTCATTTCCGCTGCTTGTAACCGCGACCTCATTCTTTCGGTCACTACCCAGAGCTCGTGACCATAGGTGAGGGTAGGGACGCAGACTGACCAGTAAATGGACAACCTCGCTTTTATGGTCAGCTCTCTCTTCACCACAACAGATTGGTACAGTGTCCGCATCGCTGCAGACGCCGCCCAATCCGTCTGTCAATCTCACGCTCCACTCTCCCCTGACTTGTGAACAAGACCCTGAGATACTTAAACTCCTCCACTTAGGGCAGCAACTCGTCCCAGACCCGGAATGGGCCCACCACCCACAGGAGCTTTGTGGATAGGGCGGCAGTCAGGGGCAAAGGTCCGATCCCTGGGCTTCCAAAACTAGCTTGTGGCAAAAGCAAAGTTTGAAAAGAATAATATCTATTTCTTCTACCTTTGAGGAATAAGCAATCAGGAAAACACACTTATTACACAGGAACAAGAATTATTACATAGTGTTATGAATTTGAACCTCGCAAACACTTGTTGAATTAGTGATGAAAAAGGACTGTTTAAGAAAGGGCATCATATCAGAGCTTCATAATATGTTTGCATCCTGTCAGAGTTCACGATAAGTTTATCAAAGTTCATGATAAGTTAAATCAATGGAACAAGGATTTGGAAACTGAAACCTCAGCAGAGGATTTGAAATCAGCCTAACACACTATAATTGATTAGAATAAAAATATATACGCGATACAGTCATGTAAAAAAGAAAGTACACCTCTTTTAGTTTTAGGGTCTACGTAACAGGACATAATAATTAAAAAAAAAAAAAATCAGATCCTTATCAGGTTCTAAAATGATTTAAATACAACCTCAGATGAACAACAACACATGAAATATTACACCATCTCATTGTTTATTTAACATAAACTAAATGAAGAAGAAGTGTGAAAAACAAGTACATGCCATGATTAAATAGCTTGTAGAACCACCTTTAGCAGCAAGAAGTGGAAGTAATGGTTTTCTGTATGACTTCATCAGTCTCTCACATAGTTGTGGAGGAAGTTTGGGCCACTCTTTTTTACAGTGTTGCTTCAGTTCATTGCAGTTGTTTATGCACAGCTTTCTTAAAGTCCCGACACAGCGTTTCAATCAGGTTGAGATCTGGACTTTGACTGGACCATTGCAACAACGTGATTCTTTTCTTTTTTAGCCATTCTGTTGTAGATTTCCCGGTGTGTTTGGGATAATACAGAACTGTTCTAAAAGTTATGAATGACTTGTCAATGCAGTGTATCAAAGAACTGACAACATGCAGTACTACTGCCATAATTATTTTGGGGAAATGTGAATTATATTAAAATGATTAAGACATCAGGTTGATATGGAAGTTTTGAGTTTGTTTTAACACTGAACAACAGAAAATGAACAGCAAATTAAAATGGAAGCCAATTAGCAAAAATGGGAAGCTCTTAGTAAAGGGTAAAGCAGAAATAAAGACCCTTTTGTAATCTATAAGTGTGTATAAATTAAATGCCCTGCTTCTTCTGCAGTTGAGCTAAATTAAAGAATTTAGAATGTACAGTAAACCACCTCCTTTGCAAATGTCACTGCACCCCTTTGAAAAGCAGCATTAACAAGCCAAACACTTTTTGGGTAATAAATTACTGTGACTCCTGTTTATGATAAGGTTTTGAAGTTTCAGCGAGAAAATGACTGATACCGAAAATGACTTAATAAATTCTGCTCTTTGTGTAAAAGTCTTGGTGTTAGAAAGCGGTGTTGATATAAATTTTATTTATTATTTATCAATGACATATGAAGCCCATTAACTCATCAAAACTTTTTGAAAATCTTTTTGATACTTTTTGATACTTCTTTACCAACAGAAACTTTGATCCCAGTGGTCTTGTTTCACCTCTTTAGTTGTTCAACTAACTCAGATGAACCTGCATGCTGTAAAATATCAAACCAATTACCCCAAATTAATCTGTACAATCAAGTCAATTCAATTAGCTAAAAAAATTACAGGTTGGAAGCTGCCAAGGAAGTTAAATTAAGCAATGCTTTTATTTTTATTAAATTGTAGGCAAAGCAGTGGCAGTGTGTTAATTAATTTGTTTGCATGAATTATGGAATTATGTGCAGAAAGTAATGAAAACAAGAGTGGGAAGAATGGAAGTAAAAGAAAATGTGAATGCATGGATTTAATTGCATTTGCATATAATAGCATCGCATAACCGTTTTTATCCACTGTTCTTGACTTTTTTTTTTTGTCTTTTTTCTCTTTTCTCTTTCCCTTCTCAGACTTCCTCACTTTCTTGTATTCCACCTCAGCCTCTCCTTGTCCTTTTCTTTCTTTATTATATTTCTCTCCTCCTGCTCTTTCACAGTGTGATTTGTACTGCAGATTAATAGACAGCGGTGTTTTAATAAAGTCAGCCGTGACCCCCCGTCGGCCCCCTCCTCTGTGCTGGACCTCGAGGCTTATTGGAGAAGCGACAATGGGAAGATGTGAGAACGTGAGACAAGGTTTGAAAAGAGAAGGGTGGTGATGGGGGTGCCGTTGTCATCTTGGAGGATTGTGGCGGCTGCATAATCCTCCCTGGAAGGGGAGGGGGGGCAGACAGACACACTGAAGGAGAGCAGGATGTGGGGTGCAATATGCAGCTTTGACACTGTATCTGTGTCAGGGTCAGTTCTCATTACAGTGCTGACCATAAGATGGCAAGCTCTGACCATGTGTGTGTATGTCAGTGAATCAGGGAGTATCTCCTTGACAGCCACAACAATGAAAATGAATTTTTATCGCAGAAGTGGTGGTGGGAATAATGAGGAGTGGGTACAGTGCATTATGGATTATAAAAACAACCAGCGTTGTTTTTATAATCCTCACACCTTACATGAACCCGCAATATTAAACCTCAATAGGCTCCATTCTTTACTGTAATTAGTGAACAACTGATTTCCAATAAGGGATCTAGATCACACTATCTCATCTCATATCCTCCTCATCTGACTGTACCACTCCCACTGCTTTCTCGCAAAACTACACAAGGACAAAGCCAATAAGTGCAGACCCAGAGACAGCGGTGGAAGAGGCACAAAGATCTTAATAAAATGTGTAGAAAGACTCTGTTATAGGTCCAGCATTCACAAAGAGGGTCAAAATATACCTAAAATACTATTTCTGGATTTTTACCTCACAGTACTGTGAGTACTCATAGTAGTGTCAATGATAGAGGTCAGTGGCTCTTTACAGATCAGGAAATCATCTGACCCATTCCAGACTTGAGGCTGATGGGTTACAAAGTGGGGACAGTTTCAGCAAAGTGAACGAGTTGAAGACTGAAAAGAACCCCACTTGGACTGATGAATCTCAGTTTCTGTTGAGGCTCCAGATGTAAGCTTAGAATCTGGTTTAAACAGCATGAATCCATAGAGCCAACATGCCTTGTGTAATCAGCCCAGGCTGCTGGTGGTGTAATGTGTGGGGAATGTTTTCTTCACACAGGGTCCTTAATATGAAACATTTATAGTTTCAATGCACAGCGTACCTGTGTTTCATGTGCATCCTTCTATGGCCACAGTTTACCATCTTCTAATGGCTACTTCCAACAGGATAATGCACCATGTCACAAAGTAAAAGTCTTAATCTGAAACGACCTATTATACCATACCCTATTAGGCTCACTTTCAGCTCCTTTTTTTAATTACTGGACTCTGCTAAAGTAGCTTAGCATGATTCACAGTTTAAAATAATCCTTTTTAATCTTATACATACACCTCAAAGATATTTAACCTGCACTGGACTACAAAAGAGACAAGTCAAAAAGGTTTGGAATCACTAACTACCCAGCATTAAGCGATGGATTATACTGATTACTACAAATCTGTTCTCAGTGATGAATGAAGAAAGGGCATGAGGGCATGACACATTTAACAGGATTATTGAGATAATCCTTCTAATGTCACGACCTTGCACACTGTGCATTAATACACTATAAAACTGCTGGTATATATATATATATTTTATATATATATAGTATATATATAATTTTAATGTAGAATGTCCACAACATAAACTATTACAAGATTTACGTCTACAGTTAAGTTACTTGTTATCAGGGCTTGGCAAGCTGTGAGCTGTGCCATGTAGATCTTAGATCGAATCAACATGGAAGCTCAAAGCTGTGTATGTTTAGATCGAGTGTGTAAATTCTTCACAGATTTACATGAGATCTGCTAAGGATCTCATCTGATTTTCTTGAGTAATTCAGCTGGTGGTAGGGTGTCTACAGTCAAAGTATGAGGATGTCAACAGGCACAACAGTTATTTGTTGCGTGTTTTAAAGCCCCCGTGTTGATCATTTTTGGACTATAGCATCTTTCAAATTGTTCTGCTGAGATTCAAGTTTGTTCGAAGAAGGGTTACTTTTGATAGTAACACTGCTGGGCACCGAATTTTAAATAATTAATTTAAATCCTACTCTTCAATATTCTGATTTTGGTTTGAGTAGAAATGAAAGGAGAGAGCAGTTTCACTCCTAACACACCACATTAGTATGCTAGGTCAGGACTGCTAGGCATCACAATTTGACAGTGGGTGTCTTTTAGTTTCAGCTTTCACTTTCAGCATTCAATGTGCAGGGTAGTTGGACTTTAAAGAATCCCTCAAAATCTGAAACAGAGGCCACTAGGCCTCAGCATGGTAACTGAAACAATGGAGGACAGTTAATTATTGGAGAAGTATGCCTTTATATGGTTGATGGTGTTACATGGTATTTTCTTAAACCTAATCAAAGAGTGACTGAAAGCAATTCTAACTGGAATAAAAATAACCAGGGTTTTTCCTGGCCCAAAAAGAGATTTTGGGGGGAGACTTCACATGTAAGCATGCCTGCTTAATGCTACAGTCACACTAACAAAAAAAATGGTTGGAGACCGCAGCAAAATGAAAATTATTGCAACCGTGTGCAACAAACTTATGATCTGGTTGCCTTTTAAATGGTTGCTTAGAAGACAGGGACCAGGTCTGCAACCACTTGCAGTCAGTTGCCATCTTCAAAGCAACTTTGGTGCATCAAGACTGCGATGAGACAGCAATAAGGCAGAGTCAGTCTGCAATCAGTTTGCAATTGAATGGAATCAAGCTGGCAATTACATGCAATAATAATACATTGATTAACTATGATAAATTGGTGAAAATCACAAATCTGTTGCTGTCTGTATACAAAGAAATTCACATTAAACAGAAATTTACACTACTTACATTCAGAGTCCAGCCAGAACCTCATAGTTGTGAGACTAAAGTTTGGAAATCCATCCACAAATCGTGCTGCAGAATGGCAATTCAGCTGCCGAATGGCACTCAGCGAACTTGCTTTTATATAGGAACCATATAACCAGAATGCAACCAGATGGCAACCAGTTGAGTAAAGTAACCCATTGCAAAGAGACACATCTTAGACGAGTTGCGCTTATCAGTAAGACCGACTCAGATTGATTGCAACATGTTGCCAGTCTGTCTGCATTTATAAATTAGACGGCAATTATTTGCAAACCTTCGCTTTGCCTGTCTGAGAGTGACTGCAGTCAGTCTGAGTTGGACCACAATGGTTTGGAGACAGGTTGCAATAGGGGCAATCTCCTTGTGATCGAAAGTTGTCACCCAGAGGTTGAGGGTGTTGCACACTCAGAGTCCTATATCACCTCCACCTCTCCAGCTCCACACTGCACGCTGAAAAATCACCCTAGAGGGGTACCCAGTGCTCTCAAATGTGATCTGTGCATCTGTATGTGACTAGTTGGGGGTAGAAATGAGTTTGAAAAGAAGCAGGCTGGTAAGAACAAATTTCTCAAATTAATAACAGATTTCTCATGTAATTTTTTTTCACCTTGATCTCAGCGTTAAACCTATTGCATCACTTACTTATTTCCTGCCTGAAAAAACGTACAGAATCATCTCCACTTTTCCTTTCATCTCTTTCTACCGAGTGCCTCCTCCCTGTCTCCTTCACTCTCCTTCACCCAAAGATTACAGTTTATAAATAGGAATTTCAATACACTTCTGTGCTGATCCCACAGTCAAGACACTCAGAACCTGCTGTTACTGATACTGCCTGTTTAGAAATAAACAGCAAACAGTAGGGGTGTGTGGTGAGGCATCCATGTGGGTTCAGACAAACACTCACCTATGTCTGGAGGCAGATACACAAGTAAACACCTTGACAGATACTTAAAAACTCAGAGGTCACAAGTACATTTGCATAAACAGACACATGGACTAACCACTGGCTGCCAGAACAGAGCAAAACCACACAAGCTCATACAATACGCACAAACACAGTGGGAAAATGATAGTGATCAAAGCAGGCGTCCCACAGAGATTTTTCCAAAATGTACGTCAAGATGGCAGTCAGCTCCTCCTTCTTCTGATTACAGTGAGCTCCCTAATGGTAGACCCACTCTGTCATCTCCTCCAATGTTTTAAATCCCAGTCAACCTTACCCCATTACTAGGCTGTTAAAGATTTAAACTTGTGTGTGAGGGTAATGGTGAGGGGCTTCAGGGGTCAGCATATGGCATGTGTGAGGTAAATCTCCTAGGGTTATATTTGGGGACTGATGCTTTGAATAATGCACACAGTGAGGGTGAGAAAGAGAGGCACGCATCTTCAGCTGATGAAAAATCCAGAGGCGTGTGACAGCGGAGGACATGCAAGCACTTATGTGAGCACGGGAGGGACGGTGACTGGGAGGAATGCAAAGGAAGGGGAGAAAACTGTTTATAGTAAAAGAAAATCTTCATGAATAAAGAATATGAGTTTAATGGGTAAACAAACACATGAATTCAAGGTCTGATGATCGTCAGGATACAGATGTCCTGGAGCGTTAAAATGAAAATCAAATAATTTACAAAATAATAAATGAAGCAATTAAAAAAAGATCTTCACTCAATCTTCTTTTTTTTTTGTAAATTGCTACATTTTGTTAATATTACTTTTATTACATTAACATGTAGTTGCATTTGGAAGCTGCACTATTCAGTATTTTTATATAAACACTACTATCAATGTTTTTTTTTTTTTTTACTTTTTTAAAATGGCC
>VUQI01003021.1:11998-30581 GCA_015106735.1 Paratilapia polleni | reverse complement strand
TAGGGCGAAAGGTGGGGTACAGTAGACAGGTCGCCAGTCTACTGCAGGGCTAACAAAGAGAGACAGACCACCATCCATGCTCACATTCACAGCTACCACCAATTTAGAATTGCCAATTAACCTAACCCATGCATGTCTTTTGACTGTGGGAGGAAGCTGGAGTACATGGAGAGAACCCATGCAAACTTCACACAGAAAGGCCCCAGCCGGCCAGTGGATTCAAACCCAGGACCTTTTTGCTGTGAGGCAACAGTGCTAACTACTGCACGGCAGCGTGGCAACACAGCTGCACCAAATTTTATTTTTCACTTTATCCCTTTATAATTGGACTTTGGCTCCTACCAAAAAGCCCAAACTCATTCCTCACCAGTTTTATAGATATACATATAATAATAATTTTATTTCTACAGAATTAATTTATATGGTTTAAATGCACAGTTTTGTTAGCATGTACTCAGTGTCACTACCAATATAAAACCTGCAGTGTATACAGTGCAGGTTGGTTGTTTATTAGACCACCACCCTGTGTAAGGTTTATGCCACAGCTGCCCTAAATTAACAGTATTGATAATTACCAAAAAGTAATTTTTTATGTTTCTGTAATGGTTAATCCACTGGCATGAGTAAGCTCTTTAATCAAAATAATATTTTTAATGATAAAATATAATTATCGTTGTTATCCATGAATTTAAGAATTTACTGTTTTACAAATTAGCAGAAAAAAGTAGTAAAGCACATGCCAAATTACAGTTATTTACTTGCATTTTCTGAACAGAAAAATGAGCTTCAGTGGTTGAATGTTACGTTTGATTAATTTCTGACTTCTCAGACAAGTCCAGTGTGCTGGCTCAAATTTGGGTATAAAACGTGAATTCAGTTTGAAATTCCTCACTCCTGTTCAAAGTGGTAAAACGTCGAGAACTCACTGAAAAGGAAAGAGTCCGCATTAAAGCAATTTGTGATGCTGAATGGTCTCTCGTTTTTAATGACAGGTGGTCTAATAAATTTGTTAAGCACTATACGTATGCATGCATATACTGTACATAATGATCTACCCATGTATATCTGTTCAGTATTTATCTCCTTTATTACTTTATTCAGCAAGAGGAAAATAAAGGAAAAAAACAGTTATTCTTTACATACTTGTGTACATTAGCTGTATAGTACACTATTTACAGCTTTGTTTTACTTTTACTTAACTGTTTTGTCTATTCTTGTGTACATACACTGAGTGCGAAAGGGGAAATTTCTTGTGTATACACACACTTTGCTGATAAAGCTGCTCCTGATTCTAAGACGCAGACAGAGGCAAAGGCAGTGACAGCTGAAGAGCTCTGCTACTCTCTTGTATACTGAAGAGGAAAAAAAAGGCCTTCTGACAGAAAGCACACAGATTGTGGATTTAGTTTACTGTCGCTGTGATACCTCACAACACATACTCTTCTGTTTTGCAAGACTGGATGTATCTGCCAACTGGATGTACCTCCTTATTTTCGGCTTTGAGTTTCACTCTAGCAGTATCTCTAAATTGAAGGGATAGTACAATTCTGTACACCTCCAGGCATTTTTACAGATGAGCTGTGAATCCAGTTGGACTTTAATCATGATGAAGGTAGAGAATTTAATTTAGCCCAACTGTGCCTGTCATAAAAGTTTTAATAGCCGTAATGTGAGGTGATAAAGTAGAAATCTGAAAAACAGAAGCAATTTAGTGGCATGGCGCAGCCTGATATTAGGTATTGCTGTGTTTAAGGAGTGATAACTGAAAGGAAATGTTGAGGAAGTCCAGTGTGTGTTGTTGTAATGGACTCTGCAGACTACTTTGAAAGAATTCTCCCTGCCTCACTATACCTTCTGATCTTCCCTAGACTGTGTGTGACTAGCTTTGTTTGTCCCAGCACGGTTAAGTCCCAGTGGTGGGAATTCTAAATGTGTGAATGCAACTGTGCAAGTTTCTGTCTGTGGTTTGCATTGTCTTCCTGACATTGCTGCTCAACAAATTTCAACCTCATTAGCACTGCGTGGCTGATCCAAGTGGCCCAGTTAATGGTGCGCCCCCCTTCCTCAGAGAGAGCACAGGCATGCACACAAAAAAGGCACATAAATATGCTGAAAATGTGATGTTTAAATACAAACATAGAAACTAAAATGTGCACTGGGAGAAATTTTCAGACCACAAGCATGCTGTAAACAGATTTACAGGCCAACCTGCTAAGCAAGCCGGAGCCAGACAGCAGAAATTCTAAACTTCTCTCAGGACTCTGCATGATTAGGCAAATTAAACAATCTCAGAGCACTGGTGGTCTATGTGAGTTTGATAGATAAGTCCATGTTTTACAGTGTGATTAGAGCAGCACAGCCCTGTAACTAGGCAACTAAGAAATACAATAACCACTTATTCTCTATGCCTGTAATACTATCTGACAAAAATTCTCATAATCTCATCAGTGAGTATTGACAGTCAGTTCCAGAAAAAGGACAATAGGTATTTCTGTTTTTTAGTGTGTGCCAAGTCGTTTCTCTCAAACACTGGCTTCCCAGTGTTTTTTTGAAAAGGGAAAAGGGGAAAAAAACGGTTTAACAAATCAGCACCACTGCCTACAGGTAAGACTGTGGCTGTACAATGTACAATTTCTGCTTTAGAGACAGATTAATAATTACCTCTAAAAGACAAAAGGAATTAGAACTCACTCTTCCTTTGAACCTATCAAGTAAAGGGTTGTGTTATCACATGCCCTCCCTCCACTCCCGTTGCTGTGCTCAGGTGTTCCACAGTTCACACCCAGATTAGCTGCAGCTAAACCTACAAGTGTGAACACACACACACAGAGCAAGGCATGAATGTGAAGCGAACTTGGGCACACTGACAGTACAGCCCTGATCACGCCTCACTAGCAAACATGGCACACATTCCATCTATTAACCCTGCTTTACTTATGTCTCCTTCTCCACATAAGCTTGTGGAATCCTGCTCTGTAAGTCCTGATAAATAAACAGATACACTTTGACTTTTGATTTTTATCCAGCATTGTGGAATGCTGGATAAACAGCTAGTCTGGTGCAAGGCAATAGACAGATCTGGGTGCAAGCAGGTACGACAGTGAAAGGGAAAATTCTGAACAAGAAAATAGAAATGAAAGGCTGACATGGAGAATATGTTGAATAAGAGTGGAGGAATTTATTAATTTGGATCTGCATAATGTTTCTCTATCGGAAATCTACAACAGCTAAATACTGACATAAGCATGAATCAGAACTTCTGGTGGACCTGGCTTAATGTAGTAATGACAGGGGCTCATACAGGTGGTAGTGACTCAACTGGGAGAGCATGAGTATATTTGTTAAAGTGCCTTTATGAGAGATGAATCACTGAAGTTCATTCACAAAAGATATGGTTTGGTGATGAATAAAAGGGCTCAATCAAACAATTTTTTTCCCCCCAATAGCTCACTTTACACATTTCTGCCTTGCTTCCTTTGCTGCAGCATAAAGCACAAAAGGCAGTGTAACTGATTCCCATTCATGGCACCAGGACAGCTTCCAAACACAAGTACTTTCATAATGACTGACGGGGAAACAGACTTCCCATCAGGTGGTGTATCAGAGCACATCATTCTCTGCTGAGTGTGATTAAATCCATTTAGACTGTGTTTTTTGAATACAAGGAGTTTTTTTCTTTTCTCCAAATTATCCAAAAGCATGCATCTCTGTCTGTCCCATCTGTCCATATGACTAGCATGTTCACTGACATGGCCTCCTGTCTAAACTCGAGCTTTCTGCTCAGTCAATCTGATCCCAAAGTTATCTGAAACCAAAGTGTGCAGCTGGTTGGTAGGTTGGTGGAGATAAATGGCAGAGATCCTGTTCTGACTGGCAGTGATTGTCTGATCTAACTGATTACAGATCCGGGATTTCAGTGACCGATGCTGATATACAACAGCATAAGAATTTATACACAATATGCGCTGATATTTTACACACATACTATATTTTTTAATCAACAATTGCACAAATTTGATTCATAGAGTTGTAACTATTACACGTTCCAATGGCAGGGCATTTTCACAGCATTAAATTTAGCACTCTTCACAGGCTCTGCACCACCATCTGTTCGGCTGTGATATGCTACTCAGCCAACTCACATGCTGCAGAACACTGTAAATAGTGGAGCCTGCTGAACAAACTATGTCAAGATGACACTGTTTTTATGTTAACCAAAGAATCTTCTTTTCATTCATTATACACTTATACTAATATTTCTCACCTCTACTGAATCTGGAGGAAGAACGGTTTGAATTTCCAAATCTTCATATTAACTGCACGGGTTTCATTTCTGAAGATCTGTTAAACTGCCTTGGATATTTCATGAATTACGGTTGGGTTCATTTGGAGCAAATTTGGACAATTTTCCACTACCGTTATATCAGAATGATTATGGAGGCTGAGAGGTAGAAAAACGAACCTTATTTCTAAATCACAGATGCCTTGCAAAGGCACCCTATTTATGACTGTGCACAGAGCTACTCTTTATAGAGAACAGGCACACTAAAACATGAGTATCACATGCTCGCCTTACCTGCTTAATTGGCAGAGTAATTCAAAAGAGCCAATTCATAAAGCTATGCAACTCCTAAGTATTATACCACAATCACGGCTTGTTTTTTTAAACCAGAGTACACTAGATAGACTAGACTAGATTGTAGTCCCATATTTACTCTGCATAACCATAATCTGGTAGCTGCAAATTCATGAAGCAACCAGTCATTCAAGGGGCAATTCAAGTGCTCATGAATAGTAATGCAACAACACTCACTATCCAGCGAGTCTGGACAAGACTGTGGCAACAAATCTCTCTCAGTCTTTCCCTAATTCTATAAGTTCTGAAGTGCAATATGAGAAAAAAACATTGTGAAACATGCTCAACACTTATTTGCATATATATTTGATTATGTTGTTTTACTTGTATTTTGAATGGGTATTGTGCATTCTATAACTTACTTTATATTGTGTGTACCTGCACAGGGATTACAGAGGGAAATCAGCTAGTCTGGTGCAAGGCATCTTTAAGCATCAACTTTAGGTTATGCACTATTCAATTTAAAATCTCTCACCCAGTAAAAGATCTGCATACATGTTTTGCTCCAACTTTAATGGTTTCCACAGGCAGACTAAAACCTCTCCCACTATTATTACTTTCTGTGATGCCACAAAGAGGGAGCCATAGAAACCACTACACAGGTGATAACAGTGACAGGCAGTGATGGTGAGCCTCTATAAGAGATGACAAACTGGTCTACTTCGTGGGGTTCAGCTTTGAAATTGAGTTGCTTGTGAGTTTCAGTGACAAACTAGAAGGTGAATTACACTGGGGGTCTTTAAGCTACTTCTGGGGCAAATTAAAAGCTCTCAAATGAACTGGTAATAATGAAACATTTCTCTATTGGTTAAGACTGCCAATCACAGCCTTGGATTGGCTCTTTTCCCCCCCCAAAAGACCTGAATATCAGTGAAGATATGAGACTCACGCTCGCATGTTGTTGTGGAAAAGAGTCTGACTGTCACATTTGTGTTGCCCAAATTAAAAATGTATAGTTTATGTAAAGGAACATATCATTTATACATCAAGCCGGTTCACCCCAGCTATGTGTGCTGCTGAAAGGCGCGTATTCAGTCATTTCAAGTAACTTTACTCTCAATCACTTTTTCTAGAAAGTGGTGACGGCTGAACACCTTGAATGTAGTGGGGATGTTCATACAAACGCACACATATTTTCGCTACTTTAATGTGAAACAGATTGTGTGCTGCACAAAATCTGTCCAAGCCAGGCATGCAATATCGACACTGTCACCTCTCTTTACCTCTGTTTCAAGCTGCACTAGTTCCATTGTGGGCCATGGCTCCGCGATCTGTGCAAGAGGCATTTTCGCAGGATTTTCAGTTTCCCCTCAGGTGCTCAAGTACGAATTTGGTCACTCCTGATTCGTCCGAACCGCTCCTGTCAAGTGCAGTTCCGAGAGGCTCCTTACTCGGGTCCCAAGTCCAGTTAGAGCAGATTTATCAGCACTTTTCTTACTGCACAGAGAAGAAGACACGCATACAGACGCTACAGTCAAGAGCTTTACAAACAAATGTAATCCCTTGATTTGACTTCGGCGACGGTTGGTCACTCGTGCGTATTTGTTGAAAGTGATAATCCTGTTGAAAATACTATAAACACCAAACACCCGTGTCCTTTCAGGTAAGCGCGTTGGCTGCTCAGGATTTTGGTTTGGCAAGCGGGAGAGAAGCGCAGTGACCAACAGTATGATCCAAGCTCCTTTAATGGGGCTGTGCAGGAGTCTAATGCCACCTAAAGGAATTAGCCAGAGTCCGTTCTGTCTTTGCAATCGACGCCGTGTCGGATCTTTTATGTCTTCCTGTGTGCTTGTGAATTCTCCCGGTCAGAAAGAGAAGACTTCTCTCTGTCCGCAAGCTTCCCAACGCTATGCGATACGCGCAGAGACCTCAGTGTGGCTCTGTAGTACGAGCAGGGCTCCAACTCGAGCTGTTATTGGCAGGCTCTAGCAGGATTTTATCCAGCCCCCTTCTGTGTTTGTTCCGCCCAAGCCTGGTCGTGCCATCATCTGGTGGAGAGTTGAACTGCAACTACGTAATGCGGACTGGAGCCTGCTATTGATGAACGGCCTCCTTTCTTTGATGCTTGTGGTGCAGCAGGTGCATCAGAGGAGTGAAGATCGTTGGCCGTTCAAAGAGAAACCTTTAAATCATCAGCAGCTAAAAGCATTGGAGAAATATTGGATTACATAATAAACTGATCACAAATGAACTAACAGGTGCAGAGTGCAACAGACTTTTCCTGTCTAAAGTGGCACTGCTTTCTTCTAATAGGCCTTTATAATTTAAATTTAATGAAATTATATATATATATATATATATATATATTATATTTAGACCTACATCAGCACTTCCTCTAGGTCTAAAAATGACATGCACTGTTGCAAACATTATATAACATTTCTGATTACACAATGATGTAAAGAATTCAAGAGAAGGGAGCAGAACAGACTAGAATTGAAGGTCGTGACCGGTGCTGTTTTATTCTTTCCGGACATTACATTGATGCAGCATTCTTTTCATTGACAACAGCTCTTATGAAGGTCCTTGTAATCTTCGGCGGTGTAATACACCCCTCCACCCTCAACACTTCTCCGCTTCATTCACTGCTGAGTGGATTTTGCTCTTGGCCAGCTTTGGTTACTATTGGCAACTGGAGGGCATAAAACCGCCTTGCTTTGTGGATCTGATAAATTTTTGATTCAAATCAAGATGAGGAAGGCACTGCATTCATGGAAACACAAATGGAAAATTAAGTGGAATGGAAAATGGTTTATGATTTGGCACCTTTCTTTCAAAGGGCTGTGTTGTCTAGGTCTAAAATTCTACTGCTGCATTGATGAAGCCTGTTTATTTGAGCATTATAAGATGTTACACACAAATAAATGAACTAGAGAGGGAAGCACTTCTTTTCTTGTGTAACCACACATCATATTCTTGGATTTTCTCTTCTGTTTACTCAAGAAAGACTGCCACATTAATTCATGTCTTAAGGTGTACTGCAGTTTTGTATCAATACTTATATTCATACTATAATTCTGAATTAAAAATAAATGTGTGTACACCCACACATACACACACACACATTGCCACACACAGGGGATTGAAAGGAAAGCCAGTGGAAAAAAGGGGATATGCTGATTTCCTTTTCCCTTCAAATATCATAATGTTGATATGCAGCCTATTTATTGTGTAACAAACCAATACCATCAAGGGTGGCCAGTGGGTGACATCACCCTTCCTAGGTGGAGGGTTATGCATCATGCTCACATTGTATGTAATACAGAAAGTTAGAGCTTACCCAGAGATTGCATTAACTCACTGATTTGTGAGCTTTCCTTTAGGAGCTGCTAAAGGAAAGCTCACGGCACCTCATAATAGTGTTTGTTAGTGCACCCATACGACAGACCATTCTTCATCTCTCTTCCTCCCTCCTCTCATTATTCCTTGTCCATTATGTGGTGGGCAAGTGTCGTTCTCTCCTCTCTCCACCTCTCCAAGGATAGCAGTAGACTGATGTTGATGGTTTCTCACTGTGGACGGCTCCTCTTGTGTTATATGACTTTCACTGTGAGCCTGCAGTGAAAGTGAGGGCTGTAATAAAGGCAATTTATAGGAGGAAATAAATTGATGATCTAGAAGGCTGAAAACTCAGGTCAAGAGACTTAGGAACAGTGGGATGGGGGTCTTTTTGTAACAGTGTTGCTTACCAAAAATCAATACATTATAAAATGTGAGTTAATAGTAGTTAGATGGAAGCAGCCTCTTGTTAAAACAGACAAAACATAAATTGATACCAACTGATATTGTCTTTGTGATGCAATGCATTGCTATGCTAACTGCAAGGAACCTCTTCTTCTGTTGGTGATGCTCTGGTGACATCACTGCTGACACAGATGACTCAGAGGTGTCTCCTGCTCCCTCTGGTGACTCCAGGGATACCCAACCCCCACCTTCAACAGGAAATGGGTAATATGACTATTTCCAGCTTTACATGCACGTGCAGTAGAGCAAAACTACAACCTAACTTGTTGGTGTATTGAAACTGGACTAAAAATGTGTGTGTTGAGTTCTTAAACAATGACATTAGCGAGCTGGAGCAAAACAGACGGCATATTTGGGCCCCCAAATGGGCAGCCTGCAAAGTAGACAAACGGATACAAATATGACTCTGTTGATTAACCTCATTTTCAGTTTGTGCTCAAATTACAGAGCTAGAAAAGAGAGAGAGTGAGGTTGAGTATGCGTAAGGAGAAACAATGAATCATGTTATGTAAGTCCCTGTAAACAGTGCAATTAAAATGCAAATACATGGATACTCCAATTGTGAAGTGGCAGTCGGTTTTGAAAAAACATCTCAAAATGAATCTGTTTATCTATTACCCTTGCTTTTCTCTAATTTATTATTTCTATAGTTCTTTTACTTTATTCATACATTGTTACATTGCCATAGATATGTGGCCATTTTTCATCTATATTGTCCATTGTACAGCTGTGTTTCTTTATATCTGAGTGAATCAAGTGCTTTGTCTGTATTTGCTTTATTTCAGTTTTTACTGTACTGTTTCTTTCTGCTGTTGAAATGTGACATAAGATTGATACCACATGAATTTCTAACAACTGTAAGGCCTCCTTTATTGTAAAACCTTGGAGGTACACAGGAAATGATTAGCTGTTCCAGGTAGCTATTTGTGTACACGTTGGAATGACCCAAAAAATAAATAGCTGATAATAAGTTTTAAACAATGATTATGTTTCATATTTCCTTTCCTATTCAGCATTATAACAATGGGTAGATGTGCAATGAAGTTGAGCATAATTCAGTTTATGGTTAAAGCAAAATCTTTAGTTAATCCAAAGGATTAATTTGCTTATGCAACAGAGACGCCAGGAAATAACTCCACTTTAAGACAACATGCACTATACTCCTGTTAATAGCCTGTGCTATATACAGTTCTAAATGTAATACTCAGGCTGTGTCAGATTTCAGTTGAAGCTCTTATGAAGTCTTAGATAATAATTCCTTTTTAACCAAACTGTCAGTGCAAAGAGATCAGCGCTGAACAAATTAATTAGCTGCTCAATAGTGGAGTAAGGGTAATTATCCAATCTCTGCTGACTGGCTATAGCAGGACAAGATGCAAGTGTAATGATTCAAAATTCATTCTGGCTCTGTGCCATACACACATGGTGAACAAAGAGAGTTATTGTATGTCAAACATCAAATGGTTAACAGGACAGAATGGCTGAAGATAAACTGCACTGGTAATATTGATTGGGCATAGAAATAAAAAAACAGTGAGGGGTAAAGAAAGGAAGACAGGCTATAGGTTTAAATAGTAAAACACAAATTTCCAATTCCTCTTATTTACAGTATTGATCCTCTGTGTCACAAACAGCATCCTTTACAGTAACAGCTTCTAAACCTCTCCGGTCTGCAGACTGTGTAATCTTATGACTCTAGAAACTCTGCACTGTTGAGTAAAAACTGCATGTCCAGGCTTGAAGTTGTATCCCTGGTATTTGGGCTGGGCCAGTGGGTGGGCCAAGCACATGTCTTTACAAAAATTTAAAAAAAAAACAACCTCAAAGACCAAAGTCAGCACAAACAAACAACAGTAACACATCACGATGTCAATGATTTTCACTGAGACATGTAACCCACTTAAAGGTCAACTCAAAAGTCAAGATGCTACAGGCTGTTATTAGGCTGTTGTAGACTGGAAAACAAGAAAGCAAAAGAACAGCTTAAATGATCCATGTGCAATAAAGCTGCTATTTCTGAGAAAAAAAACACACCGCAGGACAGCCTTTACT
This sequence comes from Paratilapia polleni, assembly GCA_015106735.1. Taxonomy (NCBI): domain Eukaryota; kingdom Metazoa; phylum Chordata; class Actinopteri; order Cichliformes; family Cichlidae; genus Paratilapia; species Paratilapia polleni. The sequence goes on along the minus strand of VUQI01003021.1, from coordinate 20,149 downwards.
GCACAAGATCACAGGGAAGTACTGGAGACAAGATCAGACTTGATTTGTCAGACTAGAAGGGTGATGTGTTACACACAAGTTTGGTTATTTTCCTCTCACATTTTCAGCAGAGAATGTCTTGATCCAACAGTAGGTCAATAGCGATTCAGTCAGCACTAATGACGACATTTCCCCTACACCAGACTACAGCGGCAGGCTTTGTACTGGGAGGCTGCGGTTTTTCTGTTTAATATTTTTGTTTTCACTTTATTTTACTTTAAAATCATACTTTTCAATAGTTGCAGCTGAAAATAAGGAGTTTATCTTTCAGGACTATTTATTTATATAAAAAAGAGAGAGAGAGAGAAAAAAAACAGAAAGACTTGCAAAACACATACATTCACTTTATTAGGTACACCTTGCTAGTACTGGGTTGGACCCCCTTTTGCCTTCAGATCTGCTTTAATTCTTCATGACATAGATTCAACAAGGTGCTGCAAACATTCCTCAGAGATTTTGGTCCATATTGAAATGACAGCATCACACAGTTGCTGCAGATTTGTCAGCTGCACATCCATGATGTGAATCTCCCGTTCCACCACATCCCAAAGGTGCTCTGTTGGATTGAGATCTGGTGACTGTGGAGGCCATCTGAGTACAGTGAACTCATTGTCATGTTCAAGAAAAGTTTGAAATCATGTGAGCTTTGTGATATGGTGTGTTATCCTGCTGGAAGCAGCCATCAGAAGATAGTTACATTGTGATCATAAAGGGATGGACATGGTCAGCAACAATACTCAGGCAGGCTGTGGTGTTTAAACGATGCTCAGTTGATACTAAGGGGCCCAAAGTGTGCCAAGAAAATATCCCCCACACTATTACACCACCAATAGCCTGAATTGTTGATACAAGGCAGCATGGACCCATGCTTTCATGCTGTTTATGCCAAATTCTGACCCTACCATCTGAATGTCACAGCAGAAATCAAGACTCATCAGACAAGGCAATGTTTTCAAATCTTCTGTTGTCTAATTTTGGTGAGCCTGTGCGAATTGTAGCCTCAGCTTACTGTTCTTAGCTGACAGGAGAGGCACCTGGTGTGGTCTTCTGCTGCTGTAGCCCATCTGCTTCAAGGTTCAATGTGCTGTGCGTTCAGAGATGCTCTTCTGCATAGTCATTATTTGACTTACTGTTGCCTTCCTATCAGCTTGAAGTAGTCTGCCCATTCTCATCTGACCTCTGGTATCAACAAAGGATTTTCGCCCAGAGAACTGCTGCTCATTGGATAGTTTGTCTTTTTCAAATCATTCTCTGTAAACTCTAGAAAATCCCAGTATATCAGCAGTTTCTGAAATACTCAGACCAGCCTGTCTGGCACCAACTACCATGCTACGTTCAAAGCCACTTAAATCACCTTTCTGATGCTCCATTTGAACTTCAGCAGGTCGTCTTGACCATGTCTACAAATCTATTGAGTTGCTGCCATGTGATTTGCTGATTAGATATTTGCATTAACAGCAACTGAACAGGTGTACCCAACAAAGTGGCTGGTGAGTGTGTATACCACATGGATGAGGTGACAGTGCCATTTTGCTTGCTGACATATGAAGTCCCCCTGCCTCTGTCTTTTTCTCTTGGTTCAAAGAGGATAACAGCAGGGGGTGCCAGATTTCAGAGGGCAGCTCTTTGATGGCAATAGCCTTTTCATCAGGCATTGCCCTTTACTTCTGGGTAACATTCGACAGTAACATTTTTTCCAAACAGTTGTAAAAGTTATAACTAGAAATAAAACTAGCTCACAGCAGTCATTCACAAGATCCCCTAGAAGGTGCAACACTTTAAAGCATGAATGGAGAACACACCGATTCAAAGATGTTAAAAAGTACATTTTGATCAAGTCTCACAGTGCTGTTTTGACTTAGTCTTCTTTAAGAGCTCATTTACTGCAATTTTGGCACTTATAGGGAACAAACAATGAATTAAAAGTAGGATCTCTATAGCTTCTATTTCAAGAGGCCATATTAAAATAGATAACTGCTTCATTCAGTTTGATGCATTGTAATAATCTGTGTGTTTTCATGTGGGTCAAAGCTGTTTTTATAAATAGCATAGGCTATTTCTTACTAAACTTCTTCAGTAGCATGATTCTAACATAGTTATGCCATAAATAGTTCAGCAAGCAGGAATATTCTCATGCTGTAAAGCTACAGGACATTAATACAATATTTATACAATTATATTGAAGCTTTCTTTAAAAATATCTGTCTATATATAAAAAAAAATAAGTCAGCAGAGGTAAAAGGATAAAGAAGGAAACATTTCTGGAAAATTCCTAAGAGAACAGGCTAACAGGTATACTTGGAAAAGAGGATTAGGCCTGCAGCTGTGTGAACAAGTTGTATTTTCGACGCGTTTCAGAAAAAGGACATAAGCAATAGTGTGAGTTAAGGGGTTCATAATACAATATTTCTGAAAGCACAGTAGGTGCCGTTGCACTAAAATGGATTCCAACCTTGAAATGCTTCTACAGACCACAAGGTAGAAAAGAAAGCCCAAAAGGCTGAATCAGGCCTAGTCAAAAGTAGCATAAAGCTATTACAGGATTATTGTTTTGTTATTAGATTGCGAAGTACAAGTGTTAATGTTGCTGTGTCCGCCCCTTATATGCTTCCCTGCACAAGCCCTGCGTCTTTTTCGTGCGATGACGCGCGCTTTGCATGACAGTAAAACTATACGGGAAGTCATGAAGTCTTAAAGCTGCAGTAAACACACTATTCCTTCAGGTAAGGAAGGGGTGGGGGATAGGAGGGAGGGGTCTTGCTCCTGGTGGAGTCTGACAGTTTCGCTCTATTGGCTGACAGCAGGTGGGAGACTGTTACCTGTACCTGAGAGAAGGAGTGCCATTCGTTGTCGTCGTCCGATTCCAAATCAGGATCAATTTTTCCTTCTTCCAGCACCCCGGAGAGGTAGAAATCGGCCAGGACCGCAGGGAACTGAACGAGCGACTGCAACAGGACTCCGAGCATGGAGCCTTTAACGTCGTGGAGCGAGGAGAGAGTCAGCAAGTGGCTCCAAGGTGAGGCACATATTGCTTTTCTCCCTAAAGCCTTGATCACTTCACAGGTACTTTGGCTCGCAAGGTAAAGTCAGAAATAGAAGCGCCACACAAATCCTCTTGGAAGTGAAAGGTGGAGGTGGAATGAGGAAGTGGCCTGTGCTGAGGGAGAAGCCACAACAGTGTGGCTCTGGTCAGTGTCAACAACTGAAGTAGTATCCTCAGAAAGAGTTGTCTACATGGACGTCTATGTTCTACTTCTATTACATGTTGCGTTCACTGGGAAGATTGTCTTGTTTTGCCCAGAGGGTCATATAAATATGCCTACACAGTTACTATGTTAAAATGTATTATACTAGTGGCGGAAAGCAACTGAGTACAGTTTTGAGATGATTCTGATTAACTTTAATATTTCAATTTTATGGTAGGCTACTTTTTAATTATAAAAATGTTACAGTTTTTATGGATTACAATTGACAAGGGTCACTCTGCATATTAGGTACTTTTACTTTTGACATTTTGTTGCACATACCTTCACTTTACTAGTAATTTGAAAGCTGGATTTGTACCGTGTAAGAGTATTTTATATATATTGCTGATATATTGCTAATTGTTAATGATTTCTATCTTTTAGAGATAGTGTTCTTGACATGTGCTTTTAACTGATGTGGTTTTGGTCATAAATCATAGCTTACTCAGTTAATACACGTAATACTGCTATTATAATGCTACCTATATAGCGTTCAGATATTTTCTGAACAAATTACATATATTGCTTGTGTTTCACAGTCATGTCTTTACTTTTTCAAACTTAATTGCTCAACATGTGGCAGAGCAGAAGAAGTCTATTTTCAAGCCTGTACATGCATGTAATTTTTTGACTATGTGGACTTTTCCATTCATACTTATGCCTCATGGTTTTTGTGTCCTTCGGCAAGGTTTGGATGCCCCCCTCCATCAGTATCCAGTCACAGAGTGGCATTTATCAGGCGTGGACCTGCTCCAGTTGACTTCTCAGGAACTGGAGCGGTTGGGAGTCCATAAGATTGGACACCAGGAGCTCATACTAGAGGCTGTGGAGAAACTCTGCTCATTGGTGAGTGAGCAAGAAGAATCGCATGTTTATAATGCACTTCCACAGTGATGCTCAGTGTATCCAAGGCTTTCTTGTCATGTTGTTGCTGTGGTGTGGAAAGTAAATGAACAGTCATCTTCTTATCGTGTTCTGGCGTTGTGTATGTTCTGATACTGCAGCACAGAGATATAATTTTGCACCACTGCAGTGTTTTTTAGAACTTACTTTTGTTTGCACAGTGGAATGAGCAGCTGTTGGACAACCTTTTGCAAATCCAGCTAGAATATGCAATCTGCTTCACCTAAAATACTCAACACAGAGCAAGTTTGAGTTCTTCACTTTCCTCTCACTTTCATCAAAGTTCCCCTTAATCAGGCACATCATAGTAAAATACTAACTTTGGTTTTCTAGCCAACATCAAAGGACTAGTCATGCATCAGCTGCAACCAGAGCAGATTTAGAATACAAAAGCTTGGGCCTAATACTTTACATGCAAATTTCTGGTAAAGTTTGCAGTCAGCTAAAAAAAAAACACACTTATGCATTCCCTTTGATTCTCTATCCCATTTTTTCTGCTGCTTAATTATTTTTCCCTCCATGTCCAGTTTTGAGAGGGAGTTTTAGGAGACTTAAATTACTTCGTGGGTGTGTGTGGGGCTGTTTGTGTGTCTCCAGAGTGGCCTTTGTTTCTTTTAAAGGACTAATTGAAGAGGACAGTACCAGGCAGGGTTCCAGCTCTTGTGGCATAACAGTCTGTAAACATCAACCTAAGATTCAGGCTGTTTAAACTGCTTGTTGTCGAAATTGTTGAAATAGCTCCAATACTGATTAGTCATTACAACATTAACAGTTTAACCCAAAGTCTGCATGAATGAGGGTGTGAAGCTTTACTAAAAGCTTTTATCTTGATTATAGTGTATATGTGGATGTATGTGTTTACCTTTCTTCCTCTCCTCCCTCTGTGACTTGATGCTCCGTGAAGCACTAACACTGTGCTCATTCATAAAAACACCCATCAGATGCACACATGGAACAGACCAAACACATTTAGGTGCATGGTTAGATAATTACCAACTACAGTGTTGAAAACACTTGTTGACAGGCTTGGTGTTCCGGCTGGTTGTGTACCAATAAAGCCTGGCTGGTCCAAACCTCTTGACCACCGATGAGTGGGTCACAACAATTGAATGCTCCTCCTTCAGTGATTTTAAAGAGTCACATTTCATGCTGCTGGGCAGAAAACTGTGATGGCAAGCATGTGAAAGAGAACTCAGTTTTATTTTATCTCTTGTTACAGTTTAATCTATTAGCTTTTTGTTTCCTTTGATTTGTGTTGAACTGCCAGGTTTTATCATTTATGTAGCTAAAGGTTGGGGGGATAGACTATTTATAACATGGTGTGTTTCTTTTTAATTTCTCTGGCTGTATTAGGTCCATGTGGGCAGTTATGCAAAGCAAATGCTTAATGGCACTTTTTAAATATTTTATTATGGTTCTTTATACCCTCTCAGACATTTACTAGAATAGCCAAAACAGACATCACATTATGTTTTTTCCCTCAGTTGTTTTGCTATAACACAATACTTTGGGGGAGAATTTATCCATATGTTCCACATCTGTCATGAAATGTTTTAATCTAGGTAAACTCTAGGGCATTTTTTTTTCACTTATCAGTATTGGTAGTAAATGTTAACCAGCAGGACACTAATTACGTTTTTCCATCCATCCATCCATCCATCTTCTTCCGCTTATCCAATTCTGGCTGATGGAGTGGCTGGAGCTTATCCCAGCTGTCATAGGGCGAAAGGCAGGGTACACCCTGGACAGGTCGCCAGTCTGTCGCAAGGCTACATGTTTTTATATGATCAATTTTTACATATCTTAAATGAAATGAAATAAGAAACAACACAACATTTTCCATCAACAAGAAATGCTGCATTTTGTGCAATTTGCACAGCTTTTGCTGAGAATTCATGCAATAATACCATGAATGAAGTCTGTGTAATGAATTCTCTGAAGTCTTTCCCCACAGCTATATTGAAATGCCATACTGGGGCTTGTGTTCTAAGGATTTTGGGGGGCATTTTTATGGCTTTGTTCAAAAGTACACAGAAGAGAAATGACAGGAAATGAAGAGAGAGTTTGGGGGGGGGGTTAATGTGCTACACACAGCAGGCTTCAGGTTAGAGTCTAATGGGCATGTTGCGAACACTATATCAAATGTGTCTTAAGCACTATATTGTGCTAAGTGTAATGAGACAGTAGGAACGAAGAAGGGATGTTGTGCATCAAACATCAGACAGTATTAACTGTAACAGAGTATTTTTCAAATGGAAGAGGTCCTCAGCTGGATGGATGTGTGTGTGTTTTGTGTGTCCAGATTTACGGTATTGGTGGTGAGAACCTACGTGGTCTAACAGAGAAACTCCGCGCTGTTGCTCACAGCCTACAGATGGGCATCCAGAGCCGCTGGCGCCTCAACAACTACAACGGACGGAGCACCACCAAGCTGACTCCTGAAATTCTGCGTCTTGTAGTGGAACTCATCAGCTCAGCCAAAGGCCTCTTCTCTTTGCTCAACAGGTTTATATACAGTAGCTGATCCTCTAATCATTTTTTTGAAGTTATTATAACTCAGGAATGTCCTCTGCTGTGTCTTAAATGTATTTTTAGTTTTACCTTTTTTGCTGTGGGGTTTTTGAAAAGAATTTGGGTTAAAATCATTTTAATTAAATCTGCTTACTTGCTGGTTGTGACGCCTTTCCTCTCATTCCCTATCCAAACCTGTTTAAAATATAATCGTTTTTTTTTTTTTTCAGATATCAATTTTCCCAGCTCAGCTCATACACCACCACCAAGAACATATTCAGTTACTGCAAAGAGCTGGGAGACATTGTGCACGAGGTAGGCCCGTTCTTTCCAAATAAGTGCATAAAAGTCTTAGCGTGACCTTGTTGTGTGGCTTACGACTACATTAATACAGTAAAAAAAGGAGTTTCTCCTTTCATCAAATGTCTGCTAGAAAATTCAGCGCATGTGCTCATGTGAAACACTTTATAGCACATGTGTTTGTGAGTACACAAGGTGTTTAGTTTTAAGAGGAACCAACTACTGAGCAATGTTTCCAGTGACAATGTCATGCACGCTTCTTCCAAAGAGGAACTACAGCCTGCTGTGTGATTTCTTTTTAAATCAGCCCCTAAAATGCAACAAGAAAACCAAACGCATAAACACACTCCCTGTTCCTCAGCTTAGCTTGAGTAATGCAATTTTTATCTTTACATTCCTGGCATATTTGGAGGCAGCTGTACTTTGAAGAAGCTTAGGTTAAAAGGACTGCCAAAATCAAAGACTTGGTTTGGTCTAGGTTTACCCCAGCACGGTGCTATGAAAGAAATGGCAAGGACAAGGAGCATTCATAACAAGATACATGTAAAGTGGGTGAAATGTGCTCACAGGTAGCAGAGAAGGCAGGCCTGGATATGTTGTTGTGACTGTGGGAGGGAAAGAGGGAGGGAGGGAAAGAGGGAGGGAGGGAAGGGCAGAATGGGAACCAAAGGGTAAAGGAGAAAAAGGAGGAGGAGACTTAGAGAGGGATTGCACCACCACTGTTAAATGACTTTTGACTCCTGAGGGAGTGTGTATTGATGAACGCACAGCAAAGAGCAACAGGCAGAGAGAGGTTATTAGCTCGGCACTGTGGTGACATTAGAGACAAATAACCTGACAGAAGTTAAGAAGAGGAGAGGACGGAGAGAAAACGGGGGCTGCAGAGATAACATGAGAATGGGAGATAATTACAGAGAGTTAAAGAGGCAGTAAGCAGTAGAGAGAAGCTGTGGCTGAAAGAGGACTCTCAATATTTAGAGAGGTTTATTTAAAGCTTCTGGACACCTGCCCATCACGACAGGTACAGTTCTCTTCTTTAATTGGATAATTCTCCACATGGTGATCCTTTTTTTTTTTTTTTTTTTTTTTTTTTTTTAATTTTTTTTTTTTTTTTAAATTTTTTTTTTGTTTAAATGTTTTTTTTTTTTTGGTT
>VUQI01003021.1:0-10507 GCA_015106735.1 Paratilapia polleni | reverse complement strand
AATTTTTTGTTTTTTTTTAAAAAAATTTTTTTTTGTTTGAAAATTTTTTTTTTTTTTTTTTTTTTTTTTTTTAAAAAGGTGTCATTTTGATGTTATAATGCTTCTGCTTCTGCTTCAGCAAATACATCATAACATAGAGCAAGTTACATAAAACAACTGCTCGGTTGTTAAAATTAGCAAGAGGGTCATATTACTCACTGAAGTTGTGAAATGATTGGAAGGGGAAAAAAAATCATAAGGTGCTCAATTACAGACAGGACAAAATGGCAAGAGGATTAAAAAGTCATCATACATGAGAGCTGTCAAATTATAACTTCTGTTATTTGTGGGGTTAAAGAAAGAAATGACAAGAGAAATCCAAAGCTGAACAGAGTGGTGAAAAACACGACCTTTCACCACTCTGTTCAGCCCCAAGAAGGGCTGGAGAAAAGGCAGTAAGATTGTAAGGTTGTAAGCAGATGTAAAAGAGATCTAACATAGTTATGTCCTCCAGTCTTTTTATAGCAAGTCTGTGACCTGGTGGCAAATACAGGGAGAGTCCAAGTATGTAAATATACAAGCTGAGACATCAGAGGTCTGTATGAAGAGGTGTGAGTAGACTTGTGATGTGAAGTTTGATATATATTATCAAATATTATATGTACTACTATTATATTGTTTTTCATTATTTCATTCAGTTTGTGTGTTAGTTTTAGCCTTTTGTTGTATGTGTGCCCATGCATGGCTGTGCCCATTCCTGTTGTCTTCTTTTTTTTGTTTGAATGTTGCACCTACATAAAAGCGTGTCATTGTTTCCTAGACAACTATGGTGCAAATAGCTTTAAGGCACAGGATGTTGCTCCAAGGTTAGCTCAGCACCTGATCAAGCCACACACCATGCTCCACAACACAAAGCAAAGTATTACAATACAACACCACAGGGTATTAAAATGAATAATTTTCACGTTTTTGGCAGTGCTACAAATCACTGTTTTCATTCATAAGAGGTGAAAAAAAAGGAAGAGTTCTGTCTCTTTTTTCAAAGTTTGCAGTTCTTCCTAAATGGGATTGTCTACCATTTAATTCAATTCAATTCAATTTTATTTGTACAGCGCCAAATCACAACAACAGTCGCCTCAAGGCGCTTTAACGATGTCTGCACTGGAACTGTGGCTAATCTGTAACTATTATAGTTCCAGTAATGTTAAAGGTCAGTCTCGAGAATCTGTCTGCAGTGTGAACTTGTGCTCAAAAAGTCCAGAAGCTTTTCCTGAATATGAAAGTAAGTTAGTGAGTGTGAAAGCTGTGTTATGTTTGCTGACTTTCAGGTCAAAGGCCTGCATCAATTTCAGTGTTTCAGTTTTGTGGACCTCTCGTTCTGCTTTCATTGATGAAGAATTAAAATTGGTCCAACTATAGAGTAAAGGCATCAACATCCTGGAGGCTGTGGAGGACTAAACATGTTTCTCCCCCCTTCTCTCTCGTCTCCTTTCCTCTCCCCTACTGCTCCTTTCTTCATGTCTCTGCTACAGACATGAAACACGTTGACTTCAGAAAAGGCCTTATTAACCTTCATAAAGATCATGTGCTTTTTATACATATTGTTATTTATTATTTCAATGCTCATTTGATTGAACTTAGAAAGGGGTGATTCATTGTTTGTCTAATCATACACACACCCATACATGCAGTTCTGGTGTCCAGAATTTATTCTCACTGCGAAGCCAACAGTGAGAAGTTTTAATTTGTGCTCTCTGTTTTCCCACCACACCCAGCTGACATTACATCAGTTTCACAGCACAACTGTACCTGTTGCCCACATCAGACACATGTCATTTCCTTTTCTGCCAGAACTAGAAAGAAATGCAGAACAGACTGTGTCATTGAAGGGAAATAACCTGTGGCCTGATTCTAAATACAACAGAAAGCAGAGGCGTGGGCTTTGCTGTATTTTTACCTTATTTCTAAACAGCAACAGTGAGATTGTTTACGGGAAGAGCTGTTACTAGAGAAATGCAGACTGCAGAAGCAATAGTGTGTGGTAAGAGGTGGCAACAACATGAAAGCCTCAGCTACTACAGCTATTTGCAGCATTTATTTGGGCAAACTGGAACTGAGTTCCTGTTTCAAGCCAAACTGAATGGTGGTATATAAAAGATGGATGTAGCCACTGTTCTCTCATCCACTGGTTTGTACTATGCTGAAGCCTCGTGTTTGGCAATTTGGCCGTCACCATAAAGGTTGCTCTGAGCCAGAGGTGATTGTATTTGAATGAGAGGTGGAGTGCTAAATTACTAGCTAAGCTAGCTAGCTTGGTTTGAAAGATGCATTCATTAACTATATGACAGCATTGCACAGACATAGCTTGATACCTGCTATTTAGTGCTATAATATAAATAAAGCAATACTATGAGTTTCGCTCATGGAAAAAAAGAGTGGAGACCTCTTGGTGGGTCTGTTAGTATATTTAACTGTACAACAAGTTATAATACTTGTCCGATTATTGCAGTACAAATGCTCACAGAGGTACCAACACGGTCGAGAGATCCAGTTCAGGGTCTCGAATATGTTGAGGTAAAGTCTAGAATACAGCTAACTGTGCAGTTGGCACCAACATATTATAATGTATATTTTATATATGTTAATTACAATCTGAGATATATCTAAATATATCAACCTATATTTCAAAATGCATGGTCTTCAAGGTATATAGGTTGTTTCAACAATAAGGTTGATAGATCTTGTTAAATGTTGCATCAATCATTGGATATATTGCAATGAAAAGTTTATAGAGACAAACTCAGAACAAAATTACAAGAAATATAAGAAACGCAACATAAAATGCAAGCTATACAGCAGGAATACAATATACGGATACCCACAACAACAACAACAACAACAAAAAAAAACCATGTGGCCTCTCAAGAAAAACAACCACATGCCTCCTTCACCACATTCGACACACCACATGACGCTTTTAAATTCAGCAATAGATAAAAGCTTGTTTAAGTTTAGATCTTTCTGCATAATTCTCAGCTGTGTTTGTTTGTTTGAAGCTAATTATTAATATGCTAGCATACAGAGCATTGTGAAATGTCCCTGCATAAAGCATCATAGGCCTGCTAGCATGGCTGTACACTTCTCTTGTTTTTAAACTCTTGTGATTGTCTTAATTTTCTTGTGGTGTTGTGGTACATGCATAGACATTCTAAAAGATGGACGTAGCTACCGTGACATCACACGTTGGTTTCCGAAGTCCCATTCTGAAGCCTCAATATAAGCATTTCCACCATCGCCATCTTGGTTACAAGAAACCTGATGTGACGAGGAGGGGCTGGTCTGACTGTGAAACCACTTCCTCATTGGCTCATGCCTTGTGATTGACAAGCCATGAGCCAATGAGCGAGTGGAAGATACCACGGCTAATCCTCCTCTTTTGAAACATGGTATGACTGAGATTTAACTAAATGGATTACAATTTTTATTCAGTATGACCTAAAATGAAAGACTAAGACCACAAATTCAGCAGCAAAGTGTTTACAGAAGCCAAGAAAGAAAGACTTTTCCCCACAGACTTCTATAGGACCTCTTTTTGCAACCACAGCTATCGCCATCTGGTGGCTTTCAGCTATAATGCAGGTTTTTGGGCACTTTTGCATTGGCTTAATTTTTACGACCCGGAAGCGACGTCCATGTTTTATACTGTCTATGGGTACAGGAAAAACTTCTCTGAGTGGTTTAAATTATCCCTGAATGTATTTTTTTCCCAGTGCTTCTATCATATCTGTTTGTGGTAATTATAATATTTTGTTAGCATAGGACTTGTTGCTGTTCTATTTCGTCTTTGGTTTATGGTTTATGGTTTATGTTTCTGTTGTGAATGAAGCCTAAGCAACTAATAAGCTTACTGTGCATTAGGCACCCTAGCACATAGGCAGTGTGCCAAGACAAGACTCCTTTGCTCTACTAGGGATCAAGATAAAGATCTGAATGTCTAAATCCTTAATGGCTTGTTTTGGTGTGTATATATATATATATATATATATATATATATATATATATATATAAATAACAGTGTCTATCCACACTCAAGCAGTAATACCAGCAGGGAATAGCAACATACAAAGAACCCAAACACAAGTGGACCAGCTGAACTGGCCAGTAATCATGTCGTACTCCTTCCTGCAGCCTTGTGTCACAGCCTTTAATTAGCCCAGAAATCCAACCGTGTTCACTGTTGATCCCTTGCTACATTTCACAGGGATTAGTTTCCCCTTGCAATCCTTTATGTAACCCATCACGTCACTAGGCACTGCAAATTAGCTTATGGCAGTAATAGTGCGCGGAATTAGTCGATTCAGTGAATACTATATGCTGTGTAAACATTTGCCCTCTTCTCTTCTAACCCCTCATCATCCTCCATCTTCAAAGCCTCTGCTCTTTTCTTCAGCTCCCAGGACAATTCATCTGCCCGATAGGAAGGCTTATAAGAAGGCGTTATTAACACCCTCCTCCCAGAAACCAGAGATTAGGCAATGCACTTCCATAGTATGAATTCTAGCAACCGTGACACTGACTGTGTGTATATCTGTGCATGTGCATATGCTTTGCTAATCACCATTGGAGGTGTTGCTCTCCTGCTTATATTACAAAATATATGCAATGTTTTGTGTACAGTAAGGGATATAATTTGTCTTAAATTATCGGTTAATCTTGCATGACAGTTATGAGCAAACACTAATATGTACTACTATGTACTAATATGTACTACTAATATGTAATACAAATGTATTAACATAAAATTCTTGAGACATTATCTGTGTAACTCCCGGGTAATAACACCAAGAAATTTTACTGGGTCCAAAAATGAAACAGCAGAAACAAGGAGAGGCATAGGTCAGAGCCACTTTGATATTTGTCAAAGATTTTCAATTTACTGTTCACAATAAGTGCCTGTATGTGATGTGAACTGAATAAATCGCTGGAGCCGAGTAATATCTCTTTTCACAGATCTACCATTTGCAAATCTTAACACTGTGGGAAAAGCCATAAAAATCATCCTGTGCACCCAAGAGTATTGGATTTCTGAAACTGCCTAAGTCTCAGTTGTATTAAAGAACTCATTTTGTATAGCATGAAAAGGGCTCTGAATAACAGCATGATCCCAAAGGTGAAGTACAGCGGAGGGACCACTACAGGGCAGCTGTGGCTCATACGGTTCAGCGGTTATCCACTAATCACAGGGTTGGTTGTAAGGTGGCTTTTAGGACTCTGGTAAAAATGTGCCATAGAAGTGCACAATGTGGGGCCTCTTTGGTGCTGTTTGCCATCGTGGTATCAAAATCAAGGTATCTTACAAGATAAAGTTAGGGTGGCCGTCTACCAAGTGAAGCTGACTTTCTGATATTCTGCCTTTTAGGCTGGCACAGCAAGAACAGATATTTTTTATTCATTTCAGCACACAGATATATTGTAGAAAGCCAGTAAAACACACTAAAGATCTCCAGTGGTGCTTCTCTTGCCTTTAGAAACCTGAGGCCTTTCGCTTCCTGACTCATGCTGTGAAGAGGAAATGGGATATGGGTTTTGAGTCAAATTGTCCCATTTCCACAAATCAATAAGATTAGCATTTCCTATATAGGCTGCTGAGGTGTCATTTTGTCAATCCTCTGCTCATGTCATGTTGTTTCACTCATCCAACAGAATAACACTGTCCATGAAAAAGAAAAGGACATCATCTCTGTCGTAAGCTTCTCAGTTATTTTGTCTATTTTAATGTAATTTCAGTTGTTTTGCCTTTTGTTTTATTATGAAGTAAATGAGATATTCTGGATAACATGCCACACATCGTCCAAACCGATTCCTCCTCCCAGTAAATCGGTGTGCTTCATTCTCCAGTGCCGTCAGCTGGTGGCGGTTTGTGATGAGATCCTGAACTCCAGCCCTGAAGCACTTCTCACTCATACTGTTCAGCTGGAGAGTGTCGACCTGGTACCTGTGTCACCCGGTGATCAGCTGGTAAAGCCATCTTGCTCTTTATAACTCAGACCTTATGTAATTTTTGCCGTCTTTGAATTTAGAACTCCTAAGAAGACATATTGTTTTTAATGAGATGTAGATGCAGATTGTGTTTCGACTGTATTAGTTTCTAAAATGCTTGCTTTCCTGATCACCTTTACCTCCTATTTTTCAAACCTCATCTGTGCATCATCTTATCATCTAATTATCACTGTCATTTCTTACATTCTTGCCCCATTTCTTTACTTAACTAGTTTCTTGACAATCACATCTTATTTTTCTGTCTTATTGTTTTCCTCACTGTTTTATTTTCAGTATTAATTTCCTGTCTTCATCATTTCCTGGTGGTTTCCATCATCATCATCACTTCTTTCATCTAATTCAAGGTTCTCCTTGTACGTACCTCTATCATATTTACCAAAGTTCTTTTCTTCAAACCTTCTCTTAGGTTTAGTTGTTCACAATGTTCTTTTTGTGCTGCTTCTCCTCTTTTTGCCTTCAAGTCAGTACATTGAGTACTACAATTATAAATCTTGTCTTTGTTTGTAATTTACGTAATCTGGTGTCCTTTTAGTTTAGTTTTCATTTCTAAAGAGCAATTTTCTTCAATACATTTGCCCAATTTCGTTGCCTTTTGTGATTTGCGCTTAACAGCTGGCGTCACAACCTGATTATCCTCGGCTGACAGAGAGGAATTGATTGAAGTACATCAGCAGTAATGATTTCTGCCCTCTGACAGATTAAGAGTAATGGGAACTAGAACGAAAAACTAAAGGAAGTGAGAGGCACGAAGAGCTATGATTTACACACATTCGGTGTACCAAGCATGACGTTTACTCACTCAAGTCATGATATACGCACGAGTCCAAAATCAAAAGATAGTTTTTGTTCTCTTTATTTATTTATTTTCAAATTCAAATTTCTGTTAGTCACAAAGGAGATAAAATAAGATGGAGTCATGAGTGATAAAATGAAGGCAAAAAGAAGATGCGCAAAATCATTTCAGATTTGGATTGCTTTTCAAAAATGGGTGAAATGCAGCTGCAGCACATCTCTAACAAAAAGTGACTCAGTCTAGGTGCATTACTTCTAGTGATTTATGTTTTTTTGGACTTAAGAGA
This sequence comes from Paratilapia polleni, assembly GCA_015106735.1. Lineage (NCBI taxonomy): Eukaryota > Metazoa > Chordata > Actinopteri > Cichliformes > Cichlidae > Paratilapia > Paratilapia polleni. The sequence continues at coordinate 3,389 of VUQI01003021.1, read as the reverse complement.
AAAGACACTTAATATGTCATTATTATCTATAAAAAGGTTATTATTAATATGGAAAAACTTTACTTAAACCCCCTATTTAGCATTTATAAGCACTAAAAATGTTCATTAAACATGTTATAATTCATTACAATGAAGCTGTATGCAGCTATAGGAACATTTTCATTAATTAACTTCTATGAAGGCACAGGATCAGTGCTGTGTTTTACTATTCTGTCTTTCATTATCCTTTATTCACACACTTAGAGTAGATCTTGACAACTGCAGTGTGTTTAAACCAATCAAATGTATGTATGTATGTATGTATGTAAATTTAATGATTCAGTAACTTTTGACCTTTTTAGTTAGTAGGGGATTAAATATATTCATGTTTCTGTAGTCATGTGACATGCAATACTTATGTGATCAGTGGTTTCTGGAATGCGATTAGTTTGCTCTTCCGCGCCCATTATGACTTAAAACGATCGGTCAGGGCAGGCTGACAGGTGATTACATCCTGAGGCTGACACCATTATTTTTCCACATTACCTGGTACTGACAGCAACAAGACAGAATAAATTTATGTGTCCATTATCGTGAATCATTTTGACTCAGTGATGTGCAAAATTGACATTCTGTGTGGCAAAGTTCCTAGGTTTATCACGCTGAAACGTACGTAACATTTTTCTTTTTTGCTGTCTCTCAGGGCATCGAGATAACGTCCACCGGCTGCAGTAACCACTATGTGACGGGAGCTGCTGCTAAGGTCAGACTCTCGCATTTATTTTCCATTTTTCAGTGTTGACTCAGCCAATAAACCACACAGTATTAACCATCACTGCCTTCTCTTAACCTCTTAACCAATCCACTGAAGACCAACATAATTCAAACCTTTGCTCATCTTGAACTCCAAACCAACAGGTCTTAACCGGTTCTGTTAAAATGTGCTCTGATATAGCGTCTGACTGTTAAACTGGCTAGAACTGCAGGAGAATCCACTACATATAATTTATTGCTTTAAAAGCTTTGTTCTGTTAACTTTGCATTAGGCTGTGACTTTGTAGCTCAGCTCTGTCACATACTTTTGCAGGAGATAACAATTTTATGCCCATTTACACTTCTCCTATTAGAAGGTTTTGTTCTGCTTAGGACAGACACAGCACTATTCTGTCTGTGTCTCTTCTCTAGAAGGAACTGGAAGTGTATTTTCAGTTGTGAAAAACAAAAATAAAAAAACGAGCATCATCTTTCTTCTGATTTCTTGACACTAAAAAGTCATTTTTCTCCTTCTTTTAAGTTGCATTTAGAATCCGTGGAATCAGCCTATCCTCTCATCCGCGCAGTTAAAGTGGAAAATTTTACTTTTTATTAATTTATTGTGGAAACATTAGTTCCTTACTGGCAGAAATCCCCTTTGAAGTACTTTGTGTGAGACATTGTTTTTAGCTGTTGGCTTATCTTTCTTTGCTTCACTGCTTTGAAACTGAAACCAGTTGAAGCCCCTGTGCTACAAATACTTGTATACTGTTTATTTTTCAATATCTACTCAAGGCTGCTTGCTCCCAATGCTGCAGATTTGATGTAAACAATTTTATAACACATCATGACTCACAGGGTTTATCTGTGTATATTAGATGTGGTTGTCATCTGCCATTTATTTAATTAAATACCCACTGTAGCTGAGTATTAAACTGGACAGAACAATGGGGGAATCTCGTACATGTGGTGCGTTACATTAAAAGTGGATTTCATTAGCTTTACTTTATAATTCTTTGGCTTCTGATGTGGATAAAAGCTTCTCTGAGAAAAATAAAATCATCTAATGGATGCGGTGCAGATGCATGAATTTCTGAGAAAGCCAGAGATCCCTTGAATTGGGGGCTTTTAAAATGTACGAGGGAGTGTTTATGAGTAAAAATAAGAAGGGCTTGTGAAAGGATGGCGAGGGGAGCTCTCCTGTGGGGCAGAAAGATGAAGATGTTATTTTTCCGTGATGTCATCTACAAAGGCTCCCCTGCTACCAGTAACATTACTGTGGCTGACTGTTAATAAGAGAAATGGCTGCTGTCCACAAACACACATAAACTGCATGAATGTGAGAAGGATCCGTGTACTGCCCTACACAGACAGAGCCTTCGTATATAATCACAATATCAACCTTCACACTATCAGTAGCTTCATTTATGTCCCATTTAATGTCAAATTTGCCATGCCGTGGTTGCAGTCACACATAATATTTATAATTTTTTTCAGACATAGTGAGCAGTGCTGGATTTTAGTTTAAATTTTGCATAAATGTGATGGTATATGCATTTAATTCACTGGATTATAGATATTGAAAGAAACAGAAATAGAGATTGCCATCTAGTTGTTTCATCCTTAAGCATAATCTTATAGTAGTTTGGAAAAATGTACTCAGCACACTGATATAAATTGATAGCGTTGTATAGAATTGAATATAATGGGATAGAAGAGTATAAATCCTATCACCCACTGTAAATATTTGAAGTTTTAAATGTTTGTAAATCACAACTACTGTCAGGTTACAGGAAAATATGTTACAGGATAAACATATATAGCATTTTGCTATTTAGTTACTCATCTATAGATGAAGTCAAACACAAAAACGTCTGTTAACAGTACTGTGAGAAATTCTTGAGCTACCCCTCCTTTTTTTTTTACATTTTACTTCCAAAGAGTCAAGCATTCTTGTAATTTTTTAAAGTGGTCTTGAGCAATAGTTCTCCAGGCTTTCTGAAGATCTTTCGTAGTTTTTCTTTGGACATTGGCTGCTTCAAAGTTATGGTATGCCAAATTACACAAGAACTGGACTGAAAATCAGTGGCAACAGGTCTTATGGAGTGATGAATACAAATTTGAAATTTTTGGTTTGACTCGTCATCAATATGTACGGAGGAGGTCAGGAGATACAACAGTGAGCGTCTACAGCCATCTGTAAAACACGATGACGGCTGTGTGATAGTTTGGGGCTGCATTTCAGCCAGTGGTCTTGGGGATCTTGTCAAAATTGAGGGAATTATGAAAAAAGAAAGAAAAGTACAGTCAGATTTTGATCCACCATGCAATAACATCTGGAAAGCATCTGATTGGCTTCAGTTTTCAGCATGACAATGATCCCAAACACACTGCCAATGCAGTAAAAGCATACCTGGATAGAAAAACACACAATGGAACACTATGAGTCATGGACTGGCCTCCCCAGAGCCTGGACCTCAACATCATTGAAGCAGTGTGGGATCATCTTGACAGAGAACAGAACAAAAGGCAGCCAAAATCCAAAGAAGAGCTTTGAATGTCCTTCAAGAAGCCTGGAGAACTATTCCTGAAGACTACTTAAAGAAATGACAAGAAAGCTTGCCTAAGAGAGTTCAGGCTGTGTTGAAGAATAAAAG
>VUQI01003018.1:7754-21118 GCA_015106735.1 Paratilapia polleni | reverse complement strand
ATTTTTTGTTGAGAAAAAAAAAAAAAAAAAAAAAAAAAAAAAAAAAAAAGGAAAAAAAAGTTTTGTATTTTAATTTTTAAAAATATTTTGTCAATGCTCCTTCTGGTAAAATATCATTATTAAAGAGCATTTTTAAGATGTAAAAGTATGAGTTAGTTTCTTCGTAGCCCTAGTTTTTGTCACTATGTAATAATGAAAGGTTTAAAGTACGGGTGTCAGAAATGGGCTTTGTTGCATTGTGACTGAGTTGTTCAAAGGATCATAGAAATGGGTCTTGAGTGCAATGTTCTTGCCTTACTACTTGTCCTTCTGTTGTAAAAGTTTGCACATTTGTAGATGTCTCTCCTCTGAGTACAGAATAAATAACTTTAACCACTGTTAGCATCGATAATCTGTGGCTTTTGTGGGCAAATTTATTTAATTAATTAATTAAATACCTATTTATTAACCCTCTTGTTATGGCATTATTATTATTATTGTGTTTTTTAGAATTAAAAACATAATTTTATCTGGTGATCACTGGGATTTTTCCGGGGACCCCTTTAGGGGTTTTGATCTTGACTGCCAGGTTGACAACTCATCTTGAACAATACACCCTTTGTTTTTAATATCCCGCGGTGTGGTTTTGTGGACTGTCTTGGGAGAACCACATGACACAAAACCAAATTAAATCTGCAAACATTTAGTCACCCCACAGAATCCTTGTCTCCATCTGGCTAGCACATCACTACGAGGTTAGGGTGTCGAGAAAGAAGAAATGTCTCTTTCACTTTTATTATTATTATTATTATTTTTTCCCCCCATTTGTATGCTTTTATTTTGAAGGATTGTATGAGGGAAACACGTGTTTTTCTTACGTTTTGACGCAGGATGATGCGGAAGTTAGCTTTCAGCTTGGCTCCAAACATGTTAGCAGTACAAATTAACGCACTGTAAGCTGAGTTTTCAAGCCACTCTCGGGTAGCACATGGCAGCAGAGGAGGCCGGGAGTGTCGGCAGGGCTTCCGCATGTCTGTGCGTCCTCTGCGGCCTACCTGCTGCTGGGAAGTCCACTCTGGCCCGCAGGATCCTCAGTACCGCTGCACAGCACGGATGGAGAGCCACTGTGGTGCCGTATGATGACCTGATCCCAGAGCGTGCTTTTCGGACCAAAGTGGTGGAAAACGGTGTTAACCTGAAAGAAATGGTAAAGACAAGTTCAAATAAAGCTCACTACTTGGAGGTTTAAGCCAAACACCCTGCATAATGTAGTCTATAATATAGTCTGTTATGAGTATCAAAGAATATAATGAAAATATCACAATGTTACATGATGTAACAAAAAGTTAACTTTGGTGCTAATTAACAGAAGAAGTACAAAAAAGTGGCAGTAATGTTCCACAGACATTGAGTTGTTTTCCCCATTTTGGTGTCTGTGTTATGTACCTTTATTAAATATTTACAGTACATTTATTCAACAACAGTGTGTTTTAAACTCCGTATTGTCTCCATACATCATAAGTAGCTTGAGTATGTTTGACTAATTGTAGAACTGATTCTTCCTTCTAGCACACTGAATGGAAGATGCACAGACAAGCAGTGTTGCACTGCATTGAGCACTTTTTGAAGAAGACAGAAAAACTGTCAGAGCCACCGAGCAGCTCTGGGATCAGCATCGCTGCGTGGGAACAGTCCATTCGAGCACTGATGCAGCCTGAAGGCTTGAACGCTGCTGACCAGGCGCCTCTTCTCTTTCTACTGGATGACAACTTCTATTATCCAAGCATGAGATATGAAGTTTGTCAACTTGCAAGGAAGTGTAAGAACTCTTTTATCAACTTAATATGCCAATAAACACTATTGTGCTGTTCAGATGTTGGGTTAACGTTGTGTGGATTTGTTGCAGATTCGCTGGGTTTCTGCCAGGTCTATCTTCAGTGTGATTTAGAGTCATGCATCAGCAGAAACCAGAGCAGGTCTCAGCCTGTTCCCACTGAGGTGATACTGGAGATGGTGAAGCGCTTGGAGTCTCCTAATCCTCAGAAGAACTCATGGGAGATTCACAGCATTTCACTTAACACTACAGAAAATGTGTCCAAATGTGACATGTAAGGCAGCAGAAAGAGCAGCTATAAACACCTATTACTGAAGTTCATGCAGAAATTTGGCTTTAATTTCTTGCTTCTGTGTTCTCCTGTGTGGCTTATCCTCAGCCAGAGGGTGATGGGGTTGATCTCGTCTGCACTAAGTAACCCACTAACCCCGGCTGAAGACAATGCAGAACAAAAGGTGTGTCACTGTAGCGTAAGCCTGAGACACACGCTAGTGAAATCCAGCTACACAAGCAGATCATTTCTTTTGTACCATCCACATTGCAGGAAGCTGACCGTCTGAAATGCGCCAATAGTGTGGTCCACCAGGCTGACCAGGCCTGTCGACGTCTCATCTCTGAAGCTATGAAGACTGCCAGAGGTCAGCCTCAGAAATATTTAATGTTTATTGGAACATGCCGTCACTTGAACTCTAGCATAATGAGCGCTTTGTCTTTGCCTAATTTTAGAAAACCAAGTACCTTCTGAACACATGGGGTCTTTGGCTGCTCAGCTCAGTGAATCCAAAGCAACATTTCTTCATAACCTGCGGAAACATTTCCTCCACGAAGTGCCACTTATTCAAGGAGAGGAAATCAATGTGGAACATGCAGTGAAAAGAGCAGCTGAAATTTTTAATGACAACACAAAAGAAATCTTGTTTAGAATCATAAATGACCACAAAAAAGCTTGAGTGAATGTGTGATGCTCTGTATTTAATTAAATGTAATTAAAATGTTTTTTTTTCTTTTTTACAAATTGTGCTACTAACAAACACTTGTAAATGTATCTATTTTTAATAACTTTATGTGGTAATTGAAACTGAATGAAATATTTAAAATAAATAAATAAATTCTCCTAAAAACTGATTTTAAATGTCTACATAATTTATCTGCTGACATGGTACCGTGTGCTAATTAAGAGTAAAGGGATCATTATTAATCTCACTCACATTTTTCTGCTCATACTATGATTATCACATATAAACAAGTAAACAAAAATGATTGTGTCCAAGATTTACACAAATCGAAAGCAACTAACATTAGTTCACATTACATGTAACATTATGAGGGTTATACCAGATCTTTAACTTGTCTCAGCTAATATACATACATTAAGTGGCTACAGTAAATTTTAAAGTGGTATGTATAGAACCACAGAGCTACTTGAGACAGTATAAAAATACTGTCTAAAAAATGCAACACAACAGCAAAAGAAAAAAAGAAAACCTTACCAGTTGATTGGGTTAACACCTTCTGCAGTATCTGAGGTTAGATAATAAATAAATATGAGAACAACAAACATCTCACTGAAATTTCTCACAAAGGAATGTAACCAAGATGAAGACTTTGGTGTATAATTATTAGACTAACAAGCAATTTACAGACGGTAGTCAAAATGACAGATCATCACGTCACCCCAACTGTGAATACAAACCTGGTTAAGCTTGAAATGTTTGGTGCTAAATACTGTTTTGGTATTTTATGTTTTTAAAAAAAAAAATGACTCGTACACTACACCCATCAGCCACAACATTAAAACCACCTGCCTAATATTGTGTCCGTCCCCCTCCTGCTGGCAGAAGGAGGTCTAACCCTTCACGATATGGAGACGGCACCTTTGGGGATGTTGTGTGGTGTGGCTCCAGCATGTTGGCAGCAATCCTTTGGGTCCTGGAAGCTGCAGGGTGGAGCATTTTGGGGCTTGTTCTGGGTGTGCCAAGTCGGAAACAATGTTGAAGCAAATGTTAAAGTAACACCCAGGTGAATGCCTGGAGGAAAGGCTTCCCATCTGAACATTGCACTGCAACAAGATAATCGCTGTTATCAATTATATCTGTCAGTGGTTTCAATGTTCTGGCTGATCAGTGTACATAGCTGCCTTTATAAATGTGACTGAAAAAAAGCGATGAAACACAGCACATCCCATCACAATGTCATGCCAAACACAATAAGCTGCATTAGCAAAGGAGTACAGTTTGTCATAAGGCATTACCTAACTTTTACAGCAAACTATGCTGTGTTGCAATTTGCTGTTTGTGGTTTTGTACATTCACAACTAATATGAGAACCCCAAAGTTGGGATCAAGGTAGAAAAGCAGTAAGGCAACAGTATAGTGCAGCTGGAGAGTGTAAAATAAAGAAAACTTAAAAAGTGAAATGTAAATCAGTGCCGCTATGTTTAGTTGCTATATGAGCAATATATTAAAAACGAGGACTCCATATACATCTGCGTTGCCAGGAATCACTTTTTATGTTGGCCACGAGCAAAATGACAGGCAAAATCATATTTGTCTGTGCACATATGACCACAGTTGTTGCACTGGAATGGATGTTCAAAACCGTGGCAGCCCATGTGAATGGTGTAGAGGATATTGTCAGAAAAGTGAATATCACAATGATGGCATTTATATAAGAGCTGTTGGTCCGGTATAGTCAGGGTGGGGGCGGGTGTGCTCGGTTGGCTGTTGCTGACACTCGCAGTCAGAGCATTCATGTTGTTCTCAAAGCCGAGGCCGGGAACAGGACTACAACTCTCGTGGCGTGAGGTGGGAGATTCTTTTTTAGCTGCTGATGTCTGCACTCCATTTGAACACACTGCAACCTGTTCACTGGAGACATTGTGTATTAGGATGGGCTTCTCATCTCTTAGGGACTCCCTGTCTGGGGACACAGGAGTCTGAGACTCAGGGTGGAGGTCGGCCAACTGACCGGCTAGTGTAGACAGCTGGTCGAGAGGATTTTTAAAAGTCAAACCGTTAGTACTCCTATTGCGACTTTCCTTCTCATCCACCTTGGGAGCATTCTTATACTCACTGCTGTTCATATGGTGAATCTTGTGAGACAAGTCATTCAGATAATCAGACTTCGGCATCACCATGGAGGGCGGGCTGAGATTAATGAGGAGCCGCCGGCCGAACCCCAGTGAGCCCGTCCTCTTCTGCAAAGCACTCAGCATTCTCTTGTTGGAAAAAGGAGACCGCACCACCCTCGTGGGCAGAAGCTTGTGGCGTCGTCGCCGATGGTGCGACAGGTTGCTGCGGTCACTGCATCGGAAGGCGCAGAGGTCACACTTGTACGGCTTCTCTCCTGTGTGTGAGCGCATGTGGGCTTCCAGGTGGCGCTCATATGCAGAAGCAAAAGGGCACAGCTGGCAGCGGTGAGGCTTTTCTCCTGGGTGAGGAAATATTTGCAACTGTAATACTTTACTGTTGTAAACAGAGGCAAGAAAGTCAGCGCATTATAGCATGTGTATTGCATAAGGGATTATATGAAGTGAAGCAAAAAAGGATTCTTCAAATACCATCTACACGTTATGTGTGTAAACTGAAATGTAACTGGTATACTGTATCAGCTGTATGTCTGGTACATTTACAGTATTTCAAATACAGTGGGAACACTGACCTGTGTGGATACGTATGTGCTCTATTAAGCGAGCCATGCCCTTGTTTGCATAGCTGCAGTAGCTGCACTTATACTTTCCATCGCAGGTCCTCTCCAGGCCGTCCATCTGCACATCTGACCCATCGTCCATGGACAGGCTCACCTCCACAGACGGGGGGTCCAGACCATTTTGCTCGCACCTTGGGGCAACTGCAAACAAACGTAAAATGACATCACCATCTAAGTCTCCTTATTAAAGACATAAAGTAGTAGTTTGTTTTGTGTTGTGCGTCCTTCTCACCGGCTTGAAACGGCTCCGCTGTCTCCTTTTCACCACAAACGGAGCCTGAGATCATGTTGACATGCTGGGTTTGTTGTGTCAGGTATTCTTGAAATTCCTTTACAAAATCCACGGGCTCAGTCTTTATCTCTTCCATGTTCCTTCTTCTGTATTGAACTTAAAAAAAGATTCAAGGTGATCGCAACACTTACTACAACTCTGCTTTGGTATTTTGACAGCTGTTAACCTGCTGTTGCTAGCATTTTAATGACTAGCTCATAGCTATTAGCAGCAGTGCTAACATTACCTAGCTATTTAACCCCCTTACAGATATATTTTAAATTTTAACGCCCAGATTTAGCACAGTCGTTACAGTGGTTTATATTTTTGCCTAACCGTTCTAACCAATTTTTTTTTCGAGCAAACAACAGAGTTTAACGGGGATAATTTAGCTTCATCTGTTAGCTGGCGAACGTGTGGCTGCTTCCGTTTTTTTCTGATACATCAGTAGTCACCCAAACGCAACTGTTGCCTTCTCGATCATCGGGAAAATGTGATATGTTAATTTTGCACATGAAAACACACTTCAAACTAGACTAGCCAGTTTTCATGTGTATCCAGCTTGACGAGAAGCTAAGTTCGTCTGTTTCACGTGGTCATCGTATGCCTATAAATAAAAGTTACATACTCACAATAGGGACAGGAATTTCTTTGACACATTGACGGTAAAGCACTTGCTGTAACCTCGCATGTCTGACTCTTACAGGGGACCATTGAAAGCAGCATGGGCCCTCTGGTGGACGTACGCTTGTAAATGTTTCATAACAAACCATGGCTTCCCCGCTGGTCAGGATTTTCTCAAAGGTGATACTGAATATTATGGCCATTGTATTTACATTTGAAGAGTTTCTGCGCTGATTTTAATATATTTTCCACAGCATAAGCCTTTTTATTATTGAATTATATGTATTCTCTGGCTCTTGGTAACGTAACATTTTCAGCTAACGTGCTAACGTTTGCTAGAGCGCAAACTAACTAGTTTCACAACTTAAGCGTTTAACAGATAAACTTAGAAAATTTGTGGTGAACCATGGTCGACGTTACTGCCTAATGCTCAGTCACACTGTGTGTTTACTACCCAAATACTAATGTAGTGTTACATATTTCTACTACTGTTTGGTTTTCAGTCTTTGAGACAGCTCTCTCGTCCGTGGGGGGCATGCCAGGCTGGATGGAGGAGCACTTCCTCCGGATCTGCCCCAGATGTGGCTTCACACCAGCAAGCTGAGGTGGTCTCCTTCCCTCCACTTCAGACATACTCGGAGGAGGAGAGCATGATGAGGGAAGCAGGTAAGCAGGACCTCTTGTTTCATGTTGCTGTGCACAGCTGGAGACAGGAATTCTTAAAATGCTAAACATCTGTCTTGTTGTTTGACAGTGAAAAAATATGCGCATGAGCGCATCGCCCCACTCGTGTCAAAAATGGATGAAAATTCTCACATGGATGACGAAGTGATCAGATCCCTCTTTGAACAGGGTGTATGTAACTCATTTATTTATGACTTAACATAAGTCTCATCAAAATTATGCCAGTGTCAGTTTTTTCCTTCTAGTGACTCGTTTTATTTTTACAGCTCATGGGCATTGAGATTGCCCCAGAATATGGTGGAACTGGCTCCAGCTTTTTCTCCTCTATTCTGGTCATTGAAGAGCTTGCGAAGGTGGATCCCTCTGTGGCTGTACTGTGCGACATCCAGAACACACTGATCAACACACTGTTCGTTAAACTTGGTACCCCGGCTCAGAAAGAGAAGTACCTCAGCCGACTGTCAACTGACACGGTGAGCAGTTTGATATTCTAGTAGAAAGAAGCCAGCGTAGGAATATGCAACATTGTCACTGTCAAGTGAAACTGAGTGGTGTTTTCTGATTATACATAACAACCCTATTTCCAAGGAGGTCCAAAAGCTTTGTAAACAGTAAATGAAAACAGAATGCAGTTCTGTACAAATCATTTAAATCCTGTATTTTCAATTCAGGTCCATTTAATTTATATAGTGCCATCTTGAAACAGCGGTCATGCCAAGGCACTTTATATTGTAAGGTAAATGCCCTACAATATTATAGAGAGAATGCCAACAGTCAGACCATCTCCTCTGAGCGATCACTTAAAAATACTACTGGACAACATCTTTTAGCAACACTTTGTAAAGTGTTTGTGAGCTAAGGAGATCAATTACTGTACACTCACCAGCTACTTTGTTAGCACACCTTGTTATTAATGGGTTGGACCCCCTTTTGCCTTCAGAACTGCCTTAATGCTTTGTGGCATAGATTCAACAAGGTGCTGGAAACATTATGTCAGTCTCCCATTCCACCACATCCCAAAGGTGCTCTATTGGATTGGATGGAAGATCTGGTGACTGTGGAGGCCATTTGAGTACAGTGTTTAAGAAACCAGTTTGAGATAATTTGAGCTTTGTGGTGTATTATCCTGCTGGAAGCAGCCATCGGAAGATGGGTACGCTGTGGTCATAAAAAGATGGACATGGTCAGAGAAAATACTGCCTTCCTATCATGAAATAAGCAAGGCCTTCTCTGAAAATGACACCTTCTAAGTGGCAGCATGTCTTTCTCCTAAACCTATATATATAATAGCACCTTACAAATACCATATGTATTCATGTGCCCACTTATTGTCACAAAATCTGGCTTTTGAACTGCGCGCTGTTAACAAGCTGGATGATCTCTGTCCTCTTTAGCCCAGAAGATGGGGTATTTATGATTTCCAAAAACATTTTTAAATTTTTGATTTGTCAAAATGTGTTTTTCTTTGCATGGTATTGTTTTAACTTGCAGTTGTGGATGCAGGGACAAACTCACTGAGAATGGTTTTTGGAAGTGTTCCTGAGCCATCCTGAGCCACAGTATTGTATTTTTTTTCCTGAGGGCCCAAAGGTCACTGCCATTGTCCATTACATACAATGATATCTCACTTTTTAAAATACCATCATAAAGTATCAATGTATCATTGAGATAGATAATGAAATCCCCAAATTCTTTGTGTTTGCCCTCACAGTCTTTCACAGTGGGGTGAACCCCTCCCCATCTTCATATCTGAAAGAATAAGTCTCTCTCTGGGTTGCTCTTTTTAAACTGAAAATAACCTGATTAGTTGTTAGTTGTCATGTTTCCCATAACTAGCATCAAATTCAAATGAGCATACAGTTTAAAAACAAAACAAAAGAAAATTTCTCAGTTTTATTATTTGATTTGTTGTCTTTGTACTATTTTAATCTGCTGTTTCAAATCAAAGACAAAGATAGGGTTAAATGGTTAGCAAATGATTTCACTCTGTTTTTATTTACATTTTGATTTACATTATATGTCCTTACTTTTATGGAAACAGGGTTTACATATCGCCCTGTATTTGCTATATTATTTTCATCTATATTTTATATTATTGGTGACAGGTTGGAAGCTTCTGTCTCTCTGAAGCAGAGGCGGGAAGTGATGCTTTTTCGCTGAAGACGCGTGCTGAAAAGCACAAGGACTATTATGTAATCAATGGATCCAAGATGTGGATCAGTAATGCAGCACAGGCAGGTGTTTTCTTGGTGATGGCCAATGTGGATCCTTCTGCTGTGAGTAACTGCTGACGTTTCTATTCTCAGTGTGTGCAGTATTTATTTTGGAGTCTGTGATTTTTGAGTTTGTATTCTAATGATGTTATATTGGTGGATTTTGTTTGTTTCTCAAAGATGCAAAACATTTTTTAGTAAGAATATCTTAATTTGGTTATTAAGAACTGTCACGCAGACATGTTGGATGTTTTTGCTGTTTAAATAAGCATGTGGGCACTTTTTTCAGTTGTTAAACAGCAAAATGTTAAAATCCAAACAACAACATCGAGTGAGTTTATACTGTTTAAGATCCACCCGCTGTAGTTTGTGTTGATGTTTTTTGGTACTTTCATGCATGCCCCTGTGACAGAAAGGTAAAGACAAATTCACATTTGATTGGCAGGGATACAGAGGCATCACCTGTTTCATTGTGGACCGGGACACTGAAGGGCTTGAGATTTGCAAGAAGGAGAACAAGCTCGGATTGCGTGCCTCCTCCACCTGCCCACTCAATTTTGACAATGTCAAGGTGCAACCAAACACCCTGTACCATACTGGAGAAATGCCAGGCAAGAAAAATACTGTGATTTTTATTTTTTTTTTAGTACTTCTCTGCTCTCTGTTGTAGGTGCCAGAGAAGAACATTTTAGGAGAGGCTGGTCATGGCTACAAATATGCCATTGGGATGTTGAATGAAGGGAGGATTGGAATAGCAGCACAGGTAAGCCATAACACTAAATCTGCTGTATAAAAAAACGTTTAAAATTCAACAGGAAGGTGCTGTGCACTCTAACTTTGTGCATGTTTCAGATGCTTGGGCTGGCGCAGGGTTGCTTTGACCACACTGTTCCTTACACCAGACAGAGGGTGCAGTTCGGAAAACGTATCTTTGACTTCCAGGTTGTGATCCATAATTGGACTAACCTATTGGTGATAAAGTTGTTTTTCAGTGTGTTCTAATTTTGTCTTGGTACTCTTTATATTCCAGGGCATGCAGCACCAAATAGCCCACGTAGCAACGCAGATTGAAGCTGCTCGTCTGTTGACGTACAACGCTGCTCGTCTGAAGGAAGCTGGGAGGCCTTTCATTAAAGAGGCCTGCATGGCTAAATACTTCAGTGCAGAGGTGAACTTCCTGATTTAGTGTTACTAGACTGTAGGACACTACTAGGAATTATTTGAACCTATTTATGTATGTTTTCATAATTTGTGCTGTGATCATAAATGTTATTTGTGTCATCATTTCATACATCCCCTTTTTCTTATAGTAGAAGTTGTTGCTGAGTACGCTCCTCACACTAGCCATTTTTAGGTTTTGTTAGGTCCTGTAACTTCTGTGATATCTGTGCTGCCATCTTGGCCGGTAATTTCCTGTAAACAATGGCATTTTCAGCTTAAGTGAAGCATCTTCCTGCGTAGGTTAAAGTCATTATATTTTCTCTTTTGTTTTACTTTCTTCAGGTTGCAACCCTAACTACATCAAAATGCATTGAGTGGATGGGAGGAGTAGGCTTCACCAAGGACTACCCTATTGAAAAATACTACAGAGACTGTAAAATTGGTGAGCCTGACTCAACAAATATGCTTGGACTCTGGACCACTCCACAAATACTGACTTGTGTTTGTACACTGTTTGTGAGATTGTTGCTTAAATAAGATGTAGTTAGTGTAAGTGCTGGCTGAAGCCCCACTGTGTAAAGAGCCAAACTCGTGAGTTGCTACAGGAAGGTCAGGTGTAGCTGTTGATGATTGGAGCAGAGTGGGGCGGAGAGAAGGTCTGATAGCAGTGGCTGTAATCGGACTCTGCAGGAATTCCCCAGTCTGACCCCTCAGAGTGCCATTATACTACCACACAGCCAAGGAGGCTGCCATTGCAAAATGTTACTTTTCCTTTCATCACTACCACTTTGGCTCCCGAGCTCTCCAGCTGGAACACCGGCAGACCGAGCTGCACGATAAGCCCCCTTGTCTCCTGATAGTGAAAGCGGCAGATTCATGTAGTGTGCAGGGGAATTCACTGTAATGCTTTGTTTTCTCTCTTTGTGCAGGTACCATTTATGAGGGCACGACGAATGTCCAGCTGTCCACTATGGCCAAGTTCATTGATAAGGAGTATGACGTTTGAAACTCTGAGCACAGCCTAAATGATTGCACTCTGCGGTGTTACACTCCACATTTTTTCTCAACCGCCTGTAGTGGGATTGGTCCAGTAGCACCATGTTGGTGAAGACTTGCTGTCATGTATTCTTGTTCTCTCGTAGTAGATCATAGTTACTGATGTTGTGGTTACATTTCTCAAGGTTTAGAGATAAAGCTGCTCTGGTGTAATGATGTTTATTTTTGTTCTGTATTCAATGAGCTTCCCGTCATTTCTTCAAAAGCCAAGCAATAAGAAACTGTATGTAATTTTCCACCTTCACCCCCAGATTTGTCATCTTCTTAATGAGATATGGTGATTAATAATGTAACACTAACATAAGTGATCCATACATTGCAATACGGGAGTGAATTTTTGAAAGCTGTTGATTTGGATTATGTTTCAGTGCCTTCAGAAGATCTGTGATCACTAAAATCAGTAACTTAAAAGTGTGCGTTCTCTGCAGAACTAGTGCTCCACACATACTGTGCAGAGAGTGATTTGACATCATGACAAGAAATTATCTGTAAAGAATGATCTGTCAATAACTGTCAATACTATTAAATGTGAAGTATGTTCCAGTGCAATGGATCATGGTCTTTGTTTACTGGGATTGCAGGTTAATACCAAGTTTTCTCACTAGATGGCAGCATTTTCCTGGATGTCAGCTACTCATAGAAGGGGCAGTCAATTATCATGTCTTTTAACAGCTTGTCACCTCTAATGATATTTTATATCAATTTAATTATGCTGGTGCTTCAGATGAAAAGAGCCTGCCTTGCATAATTGACTCATTGATAATTTTGTGTGTGTGACTGATTACATTTGCAGGGGCTACATATGCTGTGCAAAATAAAGTCCATTGTTTAAACAACACAGACAAGCTGTGTCCAGGTATAAACACTCCTATAGGCTTTTACCCAAGGCTCCTTACAAAGAATTATGTGTATTTTCCAGGATGCCTCTTACTGACTAAAAGACAGCTATTAACCACTGGCAGTGTTTAACTATATATTGAAAAGAAAAGAAAATGTGGTGCTAGAGATTTGCAGTATTGATGCTGAATGTATAGACATGCAGACTGCCATGAAGTCACAGATAGCTACATTTTGATATACAGTAACCATATAGGACTGCATTTTTTTAAAATTACAATTAAATTGAGGGAGAGAGGGGAAAATAAAAACAGACACATGAATATATTCAATGACTTTTATTAGTCACACCATTTACTGGCTATGCTACAAAAACTAAATGCTATTTTCTGTCTGAGAATTGTGATCTTAAGATTTTGCTTTTACTTATTACTTAATATATATGTATAATATTTTGTGACACCTGGTCGAGTACAACAGCTGTTGGGCGTGCAACGATTTCTCTTCACATTTGAAGTGAGTGAAATTGACTGAAATACCTGTAGTCCTCATTAAAAAAAAAAAAAGCATTTGTATGCTTCTGAGATGTGTAATGGGATAAATCATGATCAGCATGGGTCTTTTCACCACCACCATATCTGTAAAAGAAAACCTCAGTGATCTTGTTACTCCAGAAGATGAAATGAGCATCATTTGCTGCTGGGTCTTCACTGATAGAAGTTCACATCAGACGTTAGGCTGCCGTGTGAGATGTGATTATCAGTCTCTGTTATTTAAACCTGAATTTCTTTTAGAATAATGTTGGTGCTTTACTAGCAAAGTAAATATGATCAGGCCCAAGACTGCCATGGTATGTTTAAAAATCACATAAAGACAAAACAGAGACGTAGGCCTGCGTTTGCATCGCTGATTGAGTGTACTTTGTTTCCCCCCCCCCCCCCCCCCCCCCCCCCCCCCCCCTCGCCCCCCCCCCCCCCCCCCCCCCCCACCAACTCAG
>VUQI01003016.1:6887-18756 GCA_015106735.1 Paratilapia polleni | reverse complement strand
GGTCCTGTAAAAAAAATTAAAAGCTAATCACACACTTCCCAATCCCAGTTATGTCTTTACCACGAAAAACAATTAACAGTTACAAACATAAATACAAAATCCCTCGTTGTGACAAGTGTGCACTGACGTACTGTATATGTTCATAAAATTTAACTATAAAAACGTTTCTATGTGTTGATTTATGACACAGCATACTGATCCTGATTTGCACTTTTTAAAATTATACTGGTTTGATTTACACACTAATGCACAAAAAATAACACTGTAAAACAGAAAAGTAAGGTAACATACTACAGTGGCCTCATTCCTGTGCACCAACCTTAATAAAATTCACAGTAATACTGTTTTAGTTTCACAAAAGTATAACAATATGATACGCTTTAATGAGGATTAGTTTGACAGGTTGAGAAAAGTGGGGAAAAAATTTTTAAAATTAAATCTGTTTACTTGCCAAGAGTTAGATGGAAAGATTGATTATTCTGTGATATTTTAAAAAGTAAACTTTGATATCATGTAAATAATACATATTTGATCATTTCGTAAGTAATCATGTAATAACAATTCTTTTTCTATATTTTTTTATACAGTAATGCTTTAAAACAAACCAAACAATATAGTTCTAGAAGAATCTGACTGACTGATTTTCCAATTTGACTTTTATTTACTTATATATTTATTTGAAATTTTTAAATAAAAATTGAAATAATATCAATACAATTTCTTTTGGCCGCAGTAATTGTGCAAAGAAAATATGATAGTTTGATTGCCTTGATACTATTTTCTTATACAGCAACATGCCAGTTAGCCTAGTTTTTTTTTTGGCTTTATGTAAAATTAATAACATCCCAAGCCTGACACATAATCCTGTGTAAATTAGAAAATTGTCTTTTTAACACATAAGTTTTCAACAAAGGGCAGTTCACTTTTTTCCAGCTTCCAGTCTTTAGGCTTAGCTTAACCCAACGTGTAAATTTCCTACAATTATTGTTGTGTATTTACATTTGGCTACATAAACCAGAGGCTAATGCACAGTAATCGGGTCACTGTTAATGGAAAGTTCAATTAAAACTCACTCTTATACAATGATCTGTTGGAGGTGTGAAACAACCTGCAGCCTCAGACATAACTCAGCTTGTCCACTTGGATCTTCTTCCCTAATTAACCAGCAGCACTTTACACACTACACTCTCTCCACATTTATTTCTCTAACGGTTCAATCTCTTTTCTGTCCCTGTTGTTGTTTTGATGCTGAAAACCCAGAAGAGAAACCAAAGTTTAAGTAAGTACATACTGTCTATCATTTGAAGGTGATAGTTCTGCATGACTGGCATCTTTATACTATATATATTATAAATCATCTCTCACACTTTCTTCTACAGACCCACTGCTCCGAAGATCCCAGATGGCGAGAAAGTGGACTTTGATGTAAGCTAATTTTGCTTGTTAAAATTTAGCTACAAAAAGATTAAAGATGAAGATGCTGTTGTAATTCTCCCTCCAGAAGCCCAATACTTAAAGTGTATGACATGTGACAATGTGACAGTAGATGATTGAGATGTGATTTCAGGGCCTCTTTCCAACTGGCTGTTAAGTGATTCTGTATCAAGAAAATATTACTACTAAGGTACTAGACTGACACTACCCAGTAGTTACTAAGACTTTATACAGGACTCAGAATTAGTGATTTATAATTAGGTGGTGAAACCCAGATGTGGTTAAATATTACAGTATATGTCCAAGCCTCTAGGTATAAATATCTAGTGCATATTAAGCACTACATAAGAACTCATTTGTTTAGTGCAGTGGTTCTAAAACTTTAGCATGCCTCATTTCAGAAACAGAGATAAAAATCACACCTCACATTTTTTCAATCATTATACAATAAAAGAATCAATTAAAAAGAACCCAAGTTTAATTTTAGAGACATAAAGGCCAAGGTCAATAGCATGAGTCGAATTTTATTTGTCAATTTTCTCAACAAAGATCATATTCATTCCATTTATTTTGACTCCATATTTCCCGACTTCCACCCACAGTGACACTGTGCCCTGCCCCACATTTTGAGAACCAGTGGTTTAATGTAACCTGATTTTGTCTTGTACTTAGTTTGAACTTATAAAGGGCTGTTGCTATAGTTTAAGGTCTTCTAATAGGGTTGGGTTAGCAACCAGCTGTGTCATGCACAGTAACAGCTACATGTTTGTGAAGGCAGCCTCATGCCTTTCCTGTCTTGCAGGATATCCAAAAGAAACGCCAAAACAAAGATCTGATTGAGCTGCAGTCGCTCATCGACGCTCACTTTGAGTGCAGGAAGAAGGAGGAAGAGGAACTCATTGCTCTCAAAGAGAGAATTGTGAGATTGTGTCCAAATTCATTACAGAATGAACCTATAAAGTGTATTGGTATTTCTGTTTGTATTTAAATCAGTCAACTAAAACATTTGCTGTATTTCAGTGCACATAGGAGAAAGCATTGCATAATTATCAAATATGTTAACTTGGGTTTTCAGGAGAAGCGTCGCGCTGAGCGAGCTGAGCAGCAGAGGATTAGGGCTGAGAAAGATAAAGAGCGGCAGGCGAGGCGGGAGGTAGGCGGCTGTCTCATATCAAACTGTTCCAGGTTTTTATCTGACCTGAATCACAATGCAAATCTATAACAGTTTGGTAACTGTCTCACGTAGATTTAAATGGTTTGACTAACGATCACAAGTAGGCATTTTACAAAGGATGCAAATGAAAAAAGACTGATCGCTACCCATTTCGGTTTCAAATATGTTGCACATTTCACCACAAAAGTATGTCTTTTTTGGACATTAATTGAACATAATGAGCAAAATAAATAAATAAACCATGAAAATCAGTTGTTTTTTTCACTTGTCATGTTGCGGAATTATGAAGTTTTGAAATTCATTTTACAGGCTGAGCGGATGAGAAAGGAGGAGGCCGACGCCCAGAGGAAGGCTGACGATGAAGCCAAAAAGAAGATAGCACTGACAAACATGGGATCAGGCTTCAGCAGCCACCTGCAGAGAGTATAGCGTTTCATTTACTTTATTTCAGATTTTTGCCTCAGCCTCACACAAAGCAGGTAGCCAAATGCCAACAGAGTTTTAACTACTGTGATGTTTTCTAGATTGAACAGAGGAGAGGCAAGAAGCAGACTGAAAGAGAAAAGAAGAAGAAGGTTCTTGCAGAGAGATGCACACCCCTGAACATCGACAATCTCAGCGACGACAACCTGAGGTAACCCACAGAGGAACACACGAAGAAAAGTCACAGTCAAGATGTGTTATTGTGTTTTGGGTTACAGTATTCTTTTCAAATGTGTGAGGAGCAAATACGTCATAACACTAACTGACCCAACATCACGAAGAGGCTGAATGATTACTACGATATATTTTATTTAAACTAAATAAATAAAATTGCCCTAAACCCTTTACAGTATGTGTAACTTACATGCAGCCTTTCTAAGTAGTCAAACTCATACTGAAAATAACAATGTACAACATGACTGATTAATAAAATACTTTACTACTCATACTCTACTACCAAAAAGTATGGGTTCCAATAAGAACAAGCAAATTTAGATGAATTGTTCTTTAAAGTTTCATCAAAATTAGATTGTTGCAAATTTTCATGTGTGTGCCACTAATTTAATCTTGACTAGGAAGCTAAGTAGCAAGTAAAATATAGTCACTCAGTCTGTTACAGGTTAAGGTTACCTTTTTTTTTTTAATCTAAGATTGAATCATTTGTTCGTTGTTTGGGTTTGTTAGGGAAAGGGCAAAAGAGCTGTGGGAATGGCTGCAAAACCTGGAGGCAATAAAATACGACCACTGTGAGAAGCTCAAGAGGCAGAGATACGAGGTCAGTGAAGACAGGTTGTATATTTGTGTCGTACTGGTTGCAAAATGTCCTGGTTGTTCTTTTTCATCTGAAGTTCAGGGTCAAATATATACCAATATTCAGATTAACATCTCTTCTTTTAAGTTTCTCATGATTTCCTGTCTGGTGTCATTTGTGTTACAACTTCAGTGTTCAAAAGTACATGTTTTTAAGTATCTAATAATGAATATGTGACTGTTTCTTGCTGTGATGAGTTTCCTCATGTATACAACATTAACATCTATACAGCATTGTGTGCCATACTATGCAATCTCTTTTCTTGATACATGAATACTAAAAATGGGTTGGTGAATTTCTTTTGTATACGATGCGAATTCATAATGCTTATATAAATGTTGAGTATCATGTTGGCCAAACGTGTAATTTGCAAACCACATGACTGTGAGATCCCTGCCGTGATTCCAGCAGGTGCCCTTTGTTGTCAGCTCTCTTCCTCATTGTTGTTTTCTTTTGGTAATCACCACGTGTTCATGCTTTTTCAAAGGCCTTTGGGCTTGGGCTTCCCATGAAGCTGGTTCACTTTTAAACAGGCTGCTGTACATCAGAGAATTCCCAACAAAAGCCAGTTTCTGACAGGAGATTGGAGTCTGGAATAGTTTGTGTTTAACCTCTTTAAAAGCAGTGTCAAAATTAAGTTGTGCGTCCGAAGTTGTTCACTTTCTCTCAGTGTAATGGTCATGTTAATTTAATAAAGCAAGGAAACAAGCTAAAACTGTCAGCCAGGGAAGAATCAGAAAACCAATGGGAGAGGGAAAAAAAAGTTTATGTTAAAGGGTGTAAAGGATGTGTGATATTTAAAATGGCTTTAAAGTGAGGTTCTATACAAGTGAGATGTGTCTGTTTCAGTCCAAACTGTGTGTCTTTCAGGTTATCTCTCTCAGGAACCGCATTGATGAGCTGCAGAAACAGTAAGTTATGAACATAAACACACAGCTTCTTAATCACAACATTCAGAAAAACTAAATGTATTAGTGAAGGAAACACAACTGGGTGTGTGCTGCACTCATGGAGGTTTTACGATGGATAAAAAGATAAAATTCTGTCTGTGCACCATTTGGACAAAACAGGTATTATAATAATAGGAATAATAACAGGAATAATAATAAACAAGAAAGTTTATAAGAAACCACACAAGTGCTAGAATAGAGCTAAATATGGAAACCTATGTTTGTTTGTTTTTTTATTTTGTTTTTTAATTATTATTACTTTTTTTTTATTAATTTGTTATTATAAGCTACTTATAGCTCATGTGGATTTACCTGGTCAGTCACAGTTTGTGGTTTTAAGTAATATAGCAGATCATCTTTTTTTTGTCTTTATTTTATTTTTCTTACCTGTTAATTAATTAAATGTTTATTTATCATCATTCAGTTTTGTCTGCAGATTCCAGACATCCCGTAGACTTTCTAACATCTTCGCAACAGCGCACCCTCTGGTTGCTTTTTGTGGTGGTCACAGAATATGTTTTAACACC
This sequence comes from Paratilapia polleni, assembly GCA_015106735.1. Taxonomy (NCBI): domain Eukaryota; kingdom Metazoa; phylum Chordata; class Actinopteri; order Cichliformes; family Cichlidae; genus Paratilapia; species Paratilapia polleni. The sequence continues at coordinate 13,377 of VUQI01003016.1, read as the reverse complement.
AGAGGGCGCTGTAGACTTAAAAGTTGTTCTGTTAAGTCTGTTTAATTCAGGGGTGTCAAATATACAGCCTGTGGGCTGTCTATATATCTATCAGAATATTTAGTCAGAAATATTTAATCAGTGTAGAAAACTGGTGTATAAAACACAATTTCCCAGCTCACATGCAGTCCTGAGGATGAATGGAATCAGTTTCATTACTTTCTGGACAGACTTGTATTTATAATTTTGACTTAGTAAAAAAAAAGTAAAAGTTATAATCCTACTCAAGTAGCTTAATAATGCACAGGTTGTATATTCAAATATGTTTAGAGTACCTAAAGTAAATGCACTCGTGGAATGTCACTTTTCAGAATCATATTATTGGATCATAATTATTGATTTATTGATGTGTATATCTCTTTAATGTTGCAGCTGTTTTGTTTTTATTTTTTATTTTTTATTGATTTTAATTACTCATATATTGCTCAGTAGCTTCATCTATAATAATGCAATTAATCTTCAAAATAATAAGTAAGTAAAGTGTTAAAATAAATAGTATGGAGTACAAAGTGCAATAATTGCATTTTCAAAATAGTGGAGTAAAAGCAAAAGGCACCATAACATGGGAATACTTAAATAAAATACAAGTACATTAAACCTGAGTAAAGTACTTGAGTAAATGTACTCAGTTACATTCCTACTGGTCCTATCCAAGTTCTCATGTAATGGTGCTGGGGATTGTAACAGTACTCTAGTCTCCCCCCCCCCCAGACATGCCCCTATTTTCAGAATGTATTCATACATCTTTACACTAAAATAAAGGACAAAAAATATTTTTTAAGGTTATTATACAATGGTTTTACTTGTCTTACCCATTTAAGATCAAACAGGGATGTATGCAGCCCTTGAACTAAATTGAGTTTGACACCCCTGTGTTTACAAAATAGCTTTTGTTTAAGTGTTCACACGGTGAAAAACTTCACACTAGGATGATGTGTGTGATATTCATAAAGGCCTGCTTAGCAGATCTGACTGTTTTCACGCTTTGCGCCTTGCAGCAGCAAGAAAGGAGCCGCCACGCGCCGCAGGAAGTGAGTGGCTCCTCTCTGGCGGTCAGCCCAAGCAGGAGGCATCTTCGGTCGGCCACAACAGCAGCTCCAGTGACCCACCTGGTGCCACCCGTGGCTCCGGAGCAACAGCAACAAACGGACATCTTAGTGCCTGCGTTTGCTTGAGTGAGATGGTTACAGGATGATTTTAGCTCCAATAAAGAAATAAAAATATATATTAAAAAATATTGCTATGTCTGTGTAAAGAACGTGACAATTTAAACATTAATCTGTGTGAATGTATTTATTTCTCCTGTCAGTCTTATTAGTTAAGTTGTGTGAGTAAAGAATAGGTTCACACAGTCCAAGTCCGGCATGAGAAAGAAAATGGGAGATAATTCTGCCTCTATAACTGTTTAACAAACCTGCATCTGAAGGGAAGAGTTAAAAAAGATAACTAAAAATCATCACTTCCCTTAACCTCTGGCAAAAAGCTTTTGTGGTTGTCATATCAGTGTATTACATAATTTTATTTTAGCTACACTATATTGCCAAAAGTATTCGCTCGTCTGCCTTCATTATTGTTATATATGATCAGCTGAAGTTATAGTTTTTTGTATGCCTCATGCATCTTTAAAAAACATCATTATTACTGGTACAAAAGAGACTTCCACTCAACTCTACAGAAATCTACATGTCTTTGAGCTGGTTATTTTGGTTTACCTGTTAGTGATGTTTTTGAATGAAACCAAAAATCCCACACGGATCACACTACGTGCTCAACACAAAACAGTAGCAGCAGTTGGGGGAGACCAAAAATAGAGCTAAAAGAGAGTGAATATTAAGATTCCATCCATCAGGTGGATACAAATATACCTCAGAATAAATAATAATATTGATGTGTTATATTGACTTGAAAGGGGACCATATGTCAATGCTGTGACCTCAAAATTCCAAAAACTCTTTAATGTAGGTTTTTACAGATGTTTGCAGTTGTTTCTTCAGGAGAAAGAAGAATTACTTAATAAAATGTAAGAGTAGATGAGAGCCATGGGATGATCATATTTAGGAAAAGGAGTCAGAATATAAATCTGTCTTTATTAACATTTCAATAATTCATAAATAATATAGAAACACACTGTATTACACAACAATCTCTGCAATCATTTGAAAGTATTGTATGAAATTATATGAGCAGTCAGCTTGTACAGGTGTACCAAATGGTCCTCAGTTATCATCAGCAGACATAAATATGAAATTGTCCTCTCTTGTATAATTCTGCTGGGATTCATGAAACACTCTGTGGCCTTCAGTTCATCCAGGAGGCTAAAAGCTCACAAAACTAGACTCAAACTTATTTTTGTCATTCATAAGAAAAGTCTTAGACCGGGAAAGAGCCTCGGTTATGTAATTTATCAGGGTGCTAGCTAAAAAAAAATCTCTTCTGTAAGTCCCCACTTTGACGGCTTGTTGTAAAAAGAAAAAATACAGGAATATTACGGTGTTGTTTGTTTTTTCATCGTTCCACCTGTGCTCTCCTCCTTAAAAATGGAGGTAATAAGATGTTTTTTTGATGAAAATGAGTCCCTAGCACCATCAGGTTTAGACAGGCTCATAATTGCTCTTGAGTTCGACAGATGGACTGGAGACCACAGGGCTTGTGTGAGGTGATCCAGGGCCTTGGGGGACCACGCTGTCTCCAAGAGGGGCCACAGTCTGGTCTGTGCTGATCCTCTCTACGATGCTGGACAAACAGTCCAAACTGGAAATGAGCGATGATTTACTGCTGCTGCAATCTTTAGACAAGAAACAGGAGAAATTAGTTTTTGCTTAGTTGCTTAGTTAATATTTTTATTTTATAAGAGTTGATACTACTGATAGTAGCTGATACTAAAAGAATTACTGATTATAAAAGAGGAAATGGTCATATATAGACTATATATAAACTAAAGCTATCAACAAAATTCAAAGAAACAGCAGCTATGATGTTATGTCATGCATATGTATTGTGCTGCAGAGATATCAACTGGAGTAAAACAAATAAGGCCACTTTGAACCATAAGGTGGTGCTGCAAGTCATTTTAGTGCCCTGAGTTCAATATGAGATGTTCCAACTTTATTCAAGCTACTGTTCAAGCTCAGTATTTGTACATGATTCATGTTACTATCATACATAGCATTAATACTGTAGTAGCTAAAAGAGCATAGACTATGCATTAAAAGAAAAAAAAAGAAATAAAAACATGAGATCAGAAGTCATCTGTCAAGATAGCAAGAACCCAGAAATGTAATGCTGGTTGCGGTGAATAACTACACTTAGTCTCTCTGGTAAAATGTTGCCACTGTTTGCTTGAAGTGTTACAGAGGGTTTTTACAAAAACTACATTTAAGGAACGGTCATAACACAGGAGATATAGCAGTGGAGAGTAAAATCTGATTTTAAGTAAGGGGGGGCAAAAATTTTATTGGAGAACCATGCCAACTAGTTACAATGAAGGAGATGGCACACATGGTAAAGGAAAAAATTAGATGCCATTTTAGATGATAAATTGGTTTTATTAAATGGTAAAACAGTCATGTTCAAGAAGATTATAGCCACTGTAGAGGATAAATTGGTCATATTATAGAAGAGAGCAAACACACAGTTAGCAGTGAGTTATAATAAAGAGCAAACTGATACCAGTTGTATAAAAAGACAGTGCTGACAAACTCACCGTCTGCTGTCTGGCTGCAGTATGAAGCATCACTGTTTTCACTTCTGGCTGAACACGGAGAGATAAAATCCACCTGAAAACACAGATCAGACCAAGTCAGCACCAGTAAACTGACCATAAACCTTCAATTAGTTGACATTGTTCTTGGTATTTCAGCTTGATTCTATTAATGCTGTATATAGTTTTATCATTTCATTGCAGTAGCTATGCTAAATAAGCTAAATTTAGGCATTGTGTTGTTTAAATCTGCTGCATTTTTAAACCAAATGTCATTGTGGTCAAAAAAGCATTGATCTTTGAAACAGCTCATATAAACTGATAAAGGTACACTGTGAGAAATGCATTCAAAGCAACTAACTTATAGGGTAGAAAATGTACTTTAATTCTTTCCCCCCATTTTTTTCGTGTCTTTAAAACTCTAACATATTAAGCATTTGAAACGTGAGTTTCTTTTTTGAAAGATGGAATTACTGCATATATTGTGGTTAGGGCAAAGTATTTCAGATGCATTAAAGTCCATTTGGAAGGTTCCATTTATCAAAATTCATCTCTGTGGGCAAGAATAAATATCCCCAACAGATTCTTTACATTTCACGGGGCAGCAGATAAACTGGTCAGCTGTTCATGGACTCACCGTGCCATCAGAGCAGTTGGAGTGGGGGCTGGAGGTGTCCGAGTCCCTGCTGTAGTGTTCGAGCTGCGGGTAGAAGCTGTCGTCCTGGCCATTCCTGAGCAGCGTCTGCAGTGACTCAATGTAGCTGATTGCATTGCGGAGGATCTCTACTTTGGGCAACCGCTGGTTTGGATTGGAGGCCGTGCAGCGTTTCAGTGTCTCAAATGCATCATTGACTTTACTGAGCCGTCGCCTCTCCCGCATCGTCGCCGCTTTCCTCCGGTCTGCATGGGTTGTCTTCCTCTTGCAGGCCTTACAGGCCCAAAGCAGGCAGTGACCCGCCTGGTGGAGCCCCCCAGGGGCCCTCACGTGCTGGTCTTCCTCTTCTGCGATGGGTACATGGTAGTGAAGATGGTCCTCTGACTTCAGAAAGCTGACATGCATCAGCCGGGCATCCAAGTCATCGAAAAAGTTCAGGTCGCTGGTGCTGAAGCAGGGGTCACAGAGGTCATCGACTGAAGAGAGAGGGAAGGGGAAGTCTGACAGATCCATCAGCCTCTGAAGAGGAAGACTTCCTGAGAACAAAAGAAGGGTAGTGAGGAGGAAAAGGATTCTTAAAAAGTCCTTCTGATAACAGGAAAAAAAAGAAAAAGTCTCCCCAAAGTGTGCTAAAAAGCCATAACACAAAGGGAGTAAGAAAATGAAGCTGTCCCCTGTCAGTCAGCTGACCTTTCAAAAGCACAATGAAAGTGTCTCTGGAGAGCTGAGAGTATGTTTAAAGGAATAGTCTGTGTAACCTCACCTCCCTTGGCTTGGTTTGTCCTTATAAAGGAATCAGTGTGGAGGCGGGGCCGTGGTATAAGTGACCAATGGTATGAGGGGTGTGTGTGTTTGTGTGTGTGAATGAGTGTGTCATGTGAGGTCACTGAGGTGAAACTCAGCAACAAAAAGGAAGCAATAAAAAAGCAAACATGTCCATCTTTACAAATCGTTCGGTCTGTCCTAAGTACATGTTGTGTTCCTCACTAAGTGATAAAGCACACGTATAAACAGTCGTTCAATAGCATCATTTCACCTCTTCCTAAGATGTTTCATCTGATTCTAAATTGTCTTAAATCCAGCGCCCAAAATCTTTAAATAAGACAGATCAGTCTGGAGGAGAAATCCGTTCAGCTGCTGCTTCCACTGTGATTTGTGAGGATTGTCATTTATAATTGAACAAAACAAAAAAAATTGAATTTTTTAGCTCCACATTTCTAAAGCAATGTGAAAATATCTCTGAGACAGCCATGTTATCTGGGCTCATCCTTTATACTATGTAAGGTTATAATGCACAATAAAGATTAGTCCTGAAACAACACAAATGCTGCTGCTACCAGACAAAATAGCAGCATTGCAGTTTAAGTGTTTTGTATTTACACTCATTATCATCATTGTTATATATACAAACTGTTATAAATCAAAAAAATTAAGCCATCATTTCAATAAAAACATGTTTGAACTTTTTTAAAGTTGTGTTTTGTTTAAGTACCAAAGCAAAATTTATTCAAAAGAAGTGGTTAATTCTGAATCCACACGTACAGATATTTGACAATTATGACAGCATGACAATGACTTTAACTGTAACCTTCTGCTGTAATTTAAAAATCCAACAATTTTCCAATCACACCTGTGTAAATGTGCAATTCTATGCACTTATTCATTATGAAACACTTTTCAAAGGTGCAGATCCACGGCACAGTAAGTCAAGGAGAACTACTTTCAGAAATAGTACCACAACACTCTGCTAAATATTTAAAATAATGACTTGAAGGATGTTTCAACAGATTTTCTAAGAGTAAACAGCACTAAAGGATAGCTGTAATAGTCAGATGTGTGTTGTGCTTTCGTCCACTTACATCAAACCAGCACAGAGGTTTTACTGTCTAGTTCTTACTGTCCTGCTGAGCAGGTCAAAATGTCACACAGCCGTCAGGTCTCAGATCTGAGTGAGAGAAGGCTCCTCCTCTTCCCTCTGTGCCTGTGTGTGCGTGTGTGTATGTGTGTGTGTGTGTGTGTGTGTGTGTGTGTGTGTGTGTGTGTGTGTGTGTGTGTGTGTGTGTGTGTGCGTGTGTGTGTGTGTGTATGGGGGCTCT
>VUQI01003015.1:7835-34946 GCA_015106735.1 Paratilapia polleni | reverse complement strand
ATGCTGAAAAACTAGTTCATGCATTTATTAGTTCTAGGCTGGACTATTGTAATTCATTATTATCAGGTTGTTCTAAAAGCTCCCTGAAAAGCCTTCAGTTAATCCAGAATGCTGCAGCGAGAGTACTGACAGGGACTAGAAAGAGAGACCATATTTCTCCCATATTAGCTTCTCTTCATTGGCTACCAGTTAAATCCAGAATTGAATTTAAAATCCTTCTCCTCACATACAAAGTCTTAAAAAATCAGGCCCCATCATATCTTAAAGACCTCATAGTACCATACTATCCCAATAGAGCACTTGGCTCTCAGACTGCAGGCTTACTTGTGGTTCCTAGGGTATTTAAAAGTAGAATGGGAGGAAGAGCCTTCAGCTTTCAGGCTCCTAATTTCCTTTGATACCCAAGGTATGTTCTAATCTCTGCAGTAAAATATTGTGGTCAACGGTATCGAATGCTGCACTGAGGTCTAACAGGACAAGCACAGAGAGGAGTCCACTGTCAGAGGCCATAAGAAGGTCATTAGTAACCTTCACTAGAGCTGTTTCTGTGCTGAACTCTAAATCCTGAGTGAAACTCTTCAAATAAACCATTCCTCTGCAGCTCATCACATCACATAGCTGAGAACAGAACTTGAAAGGGAAGGCTGGAAAATTGGAGAGTTTGGAAATATATTCTATAATTGGTCTATAATTAGATAAAACTCCTGGATCAAGTAAAGGCTTTCTAAGTAGGCACTTTAATTGCAGCCTGTGACACACAACCTGCTAATGAAGATAAATGGATCATATTTCAAATTGAAGCATTATTTAATGCTTAGACTTCTTTGAACAGTCTCAAATACTGTCCAAATACAGATGCATTTAATTCCAGCTTGCTTCCCAGCATCCTCAGCTCAGCACGCTCGGCACACTCTGCAGCTTATTGCCAGCGGTGCCCACAGCGATAATGAGCAAAAAACCCAAAAACATAAAAGCAAAGCAAGTTTCAGCAAGTTTAAACTCCACAAACTCTCAGTAATAGCTGAGAGAAATTTAACAAAAGCTGATGAAGTCAAAAGGGAGAAGTTGTGCACCTGGTAGAATATCTTATTTAAAGCAGCATCACAAACTGTGTGTGAAGAAAAATTAGAACATATTAAGACCTCTGCAGCTGTAATCAGCACTGTATACCGAGACAATACTAATTTATTGTAATGTTAAGTCATAAAAAGACTGTAACATGCTCAAAGGAAATGAAAGAAACAACATAAAGAGCTGAGATTTACAGGATATTTCCACTGACCTGGACTGCCATCTAGTGGAGGAACAGAGAACTGCATCTGTCAACAGCAGCTCATTCATTTTCAGGAGTGTTTCCTGGTGATTATTTTGAACCCTCAACTGAGAACATCACTGTGACTAGGAAAAATTGGTGGTTGCCCGGTGATTGCTTTGAATTTTTTTGCATTCAGCAATCGATTGCAAGTAGTTGCAGCGATCATGTGTCTTTCAGAGCCTGATTTATAGTCTCATATTTGTGGGTAACGAGGAGCTCTGAGCCTTGATGCCAAACTGCAGCTTCTGATGTGCTAAATCATTGCAAATGTGAGCTGACCGTCTGAATGTTGTGTGTTTGCACGTTATGACTGATGCCGATTAAAGCACTTGCAGACAAATATGAACTTTCGCACAATGTGATGTTGAAAAATGGCTTAAAAAAAACACCTGGCTCTTGTGCATCCCTGCGCTCGAATTCTGATGTTTTGGGAATTATTTGGATTAATTAATTGATTTGCATAGTATTGGAAAGGCTAGTTAGATCGTTAACTTAAGCAAAAGTAAAAAATACTCCAAATACAGCTCAAGTAAAAGTACAAGTAGTACAAGCATCAAACTATACTTGAAGTAATTCAAGTAAAAATACTCATGTCTGGCCAGTTTCCTTGTCCATACAAACACATCAGAGCCATGCTGGATATTCTCACAGCAGGGTTCCAAACTAATTTCCTTTCACTCTTTATTAACACCGCTGCTCTTCCGGGACCTCTCTGAGCTGGAGAAATGTTTTTACCCCACCTGTCCTGATCTGTGCTCCAGCACCTTTATTTTCCCTTTCTCCACAGAGTTCTTTGGACATGAAAGGCAGTTTTTCAGTCCTGATGTGCAGCATGAATTGTCTCCTTTTTTGAAGTTATGCCAATCCACCCAGGTAGCCAGAGATGCATTCAAATTGCAAGTGTTTGTGCTGTTGGAGCCTTTTTGGGGAATTTTTAATGCAATTATCTGACCAATAATATGGCTGAGCTCCAGGTTTGTTGAATTAAATTCTAGATGTTACTGAGCACTAATTAGCAGGTATGTGTTATCTGTCACAGAAGCTAAAAACCTCTGATACTAAACAGATGAATTTTTAATGTACATTTTCAGTGTAATTACATGGCTTTGTGCTTATTTAGCCATTTTCGGGCTCACTGCAGTTTGGTCATTTCATTCAGTGAAAAACAAACAATCATTCAGTCATTTTGTGATTTTAATTAGGTTATGAAGACAAGAGGTCTCTTTCTTCTTTTATATAAACATGGTCTGAACATCCACAGCGTTTCCCGTCGTTGGTGGTTACTGATCATGAAGAACGTGCAGATCAGCTGGCCAGTCTGTCGTTCAGGTAACTGGACGTCTTGGTGTCCTGCAGCACCATCTTGGTGACGTCGTGCAGATTCTGCTGGTAGGCCAGCGTATAACGGCTGTACACATCATCACAGTGATTCAGCAGGCGCTTCACGTTGGAGGTGACGCTGCTGGGAGCGCCGTCCAGCCTGAAACGACACACACACACACACACACACACACACACAGGTAAGACCAGATCAAACTTTCAGCTGGTTTCAGGTCGTTTCTCCACAGGTCATAACTCCAGATGGAGTCTAAGCTTACTTTTTGAAAATGTCCTCAAACAGGGTGGAGGTGAGTGGGCGGTGGCGTTTGAGCTCCTCTAGGTAACCAAAGTCTCCGTTCAGGATCACCTTCTGATACAGAATCTCAGCCCAGTCTGGATTGTAGCTGTACGCCTCCGACACCACAAACACCTGAGAGACAGGAAACACCGTCACTGTGTCTGCATGCATGTGAAAACAACAAGTGATGCCCTTCACAGACCAGACCAGATCCTGCTGAAAGAGGCCATGCCATCAGGGAACACGACAGTCTGCAGCAGCGTGTAGGAAGGTGGTCAAACATGAACACAGGACAGAAGTTTCTCAGCAGACCATCCCTCAGAGCATCACACTGCCTCTGCCAGCTTGACTTCTTCAAAAATGGAGCACCCTGCTGCCATCTCTTCATCACCCACACATCCACATTGGTGGAAAAGAAAATGCTCCGTGGTTCAATTCTGATGCTCACGTGTTCACTGGAGGAGCTCAGATCCTCACGCTACTTCTAACAAATCAACTTCAAGAACTGAAGGTTATAACATGACAATAAATGTTATTGCTTCACCTGTCAGCGGTTTTAATGTCGTTACTTTTCTCCACCAACGGACTGAGTGCACCTTAATGGCAGCTGTGTAGAATCAGGGTTTTAGGGAAGGAAGGATATCGGCATCCTGTAAGAGAAACCCACCTGGTAGCATCGCGGCAGCGCCATGACGGCGTTCAGCAGCTCTGCATGTCGCAGGTTGATGATGCGCAGGTCTGATCCCTGGTTCAGGAAGTGAAGCTGAAGAGCAACCAGCTTGGCTGTGCGGACGCAACGACTCGCCTGACGCACGCATGAGTCCTGATAGTGAACACACACACACACACACACACAGTGAAACTCTCTCTCATTATTAAAGATGGAAACAGGAGAGCACAGAGGAGAGCCCGGGCACCTTGGAGAAGCTCTCTGCAGCATCCTTCAGCAGACCCAACACTTTGACCAACGAAGTCTTCAGCTCAGGAGTGATGACTGTTCAGGGAAATCAGAACAGAGGGAGTTAAACTGGGATCAAACCAGATAAAGGAATGCATTCAAGAAGATTTTGGTGAAATTTCTGTGTTGGTGGGTTGTTTGCAGGTTGCTGGCTCACCCCAGGCCTGAGACTCGATCATCTTCAGCTGCGTCCTGGCTGCCATTTCGTGGTTTTCTCCAATCTCCCTTCTCATGCTGAAACACAGCGCCACCATGTTGTATTTCTCGCTGTCTGCAGGGAGGCAGCGCTTTATGTAATCCAGCAGAGCCGACTTCAGACTGAAGCTCTGCAACAGGAGGGAATGACGGCTGTGAAGGTCAGTGTCATGTGTGGTCATCACGAGTTTACATCATTTCATATACAGAACTTCATACCAGCAGAGTCTGTAGATTCTGGGATAAAACACGGTATTTGAATGACGGCAATTTCTCCAACAACACATTTAGACTGGTTGTTTAAAAAAAAAAAAAAAAGCACTGGGGAAGGGCTAAATGACCTTTTCAATCCCACTTATCCACCCATTAGCATGTGTTAATGGGTGGATAATTTGGTCCAAGGTGGAGGAAATACTCAGATTCAAGTGTGCAAAACAGTACAGTAATTTAAAATGATCCATTACAATTAAAGTTACATTACTCAAAATCCTACTAAAGTTAAAAATGCATTAGCATCTGCTGTGTATGCACACAACCACCCTACACACTACTGACTCCCTGACATTCGCACCTCATATCCAACCCCAGCATCCAAAAAACTGAAGCCAACATGGAAGTGTCAAAACCTGCATTTCCTCTCATATCCACTAGAGGCTCCAGCTAATTGGAGTCCCTGAACTGGACCTTATATTGAGTTATTTCTCAGTTATTATAAATAATCTTAATTTGCTGCTATTAGGGTGAGTTGTGATAGGAGGGTATTTAGCAGGGAGACATTATTCAGTTGTTAATACTTGTGCATCATGCAAGCAGCATTTTTTTATTCTTGTAGCTAACTGAGGTGATATAAGGAGTGAAAAGCCCTGATAAAAATCAGCATTTTTTTAATCAAATATCAATCGGAAAAGTACTTCTAAGTAAGTTATGAGTACATGAAAATGTACTATAAAGTATGGTTTTTAATCTGCAGTATTCACATTATGAAGTATGTGGAAATCTGTGTGTGTGTGTGTGTATGTGTCCGACCTGTCCTCTGTCTGTGTCCACCTTCTTCCTCAGCAGCATCTCAAAGCAGTGGTTCTGATGCAGCAGGTCAAAGATGTACGTCATCTCGTTATACCTGCCGATACCTGTGAGCAGACGCACCTGCGCACACACACACACACACCACATTACTGACAGAACCAGGTGAACAGAAGACATATTGCTGTCAGATTATAAACATTTGATTTTCACTGTGTGGATGCCGTCACAGCTCAGTGACAGCACTGATACCGGCTTCTTGTACAGAGGAAAGTCCAGGATGTCTTCCAACATGTTTCTGAGGTCAAACGTGACACACCAGGGGAAGAAAAAAAATCTGAACAGGAAACTCCCCAGTAACCAATTTATAGTTTATTTTTCCAAAGTTCCATAGTTTCTTTTACATTTGCCTAGAAATTGTGTACATATGGGCACTCATTAGAAGGAATTTACACTCTTTGGTGATAAAGGAGAGTCTGAGAGTAGGAGGACTGCTGTGGATCTGTGTTTTGGGGCTCACCAGCAGACTGTAGTGCTCTCCTGGAGCCAGGTAGGTGTGGCTGAGGTGACGGGCAGCTTGGAGCACTCTCACAATGCCCTCCATGTTGCAGGTGAGACTGAAACAGTTATGAGCCACGATCAGCAGCTCTACGACTACAGGAGACAAGAAAGGACTTTAATTTCATTTCAAAATAAGAGCCTGACCCTCTTAGTGCCATCTCTGGGCTGGATCTTTTAGGCCAAATAAGGAATGCAGCTGCTTTTTGCCTCTCCAGTTTATTTTGGCAACTGAAGAACAAAAGCCCACCTTCCTTTACACAATGGATCGAGGCCGTGATGTCGAGAAAAGATCAAACATGTCTTACGCAGATCAGGAGAAAAGCTTTAATCAAAACCTGATCACCATTTATCAGTTATGTTGAAGGCTCTACATCTCCTCTGAATGACTGATGTGTAACAGCTGTGAATGTACACACAGGTATGTGTATGTTTTACCACAGTATACCAGGTGTAAAACTTTGCCTGCATGAACTGCACTGCATTATGTACTTTTTTATTATTACTACATATAATATTTAATTTTTCATATATAATTCATATTATTGTCACTGTATGTGAGTGCGTCTGTGTGCACATGCGTAAATGTACAAGTATGGCTGTATGTTCATGACCCTGGACGAGCGGTGGAGGGAAAATAACGACAACAGGCCGTGCACGCAAAGACAATTACTGTGTATAACATAAAACATCCATAAAAAAATAAAAATTTAAAATAAGAAGGGGGGGTTCTGTTATAACAGTCCAGTGAATATGGCAGGTATTTTTATGCTAATAAATATCTGTGTGTGTGTGTGCGTGTGTGTGTGTCATACTGCAGTTCAGGTCTCTCAGTGGAACAGCGTTGAGGTTTTCCAGCAGTTTGAGTCCCACCAGGTTGGGGTCGTCACACAGTTTGATCAGCTGCACCAGGGCGTCCTGTCCCTCCGACGGCCTGAATACATGCTTCTCCACCACTAGTGCACACACAAACACACACAATCACACACATTTCCTGAGCACTGAGGCATCATACTGGAAGACTTTTCTTATTAAAACTGAAAGATGTGACCATGTTCTCACCAGGCGGCAGCTCCTGGGTGGAGGCCAGCAGCGCCTGAACCACAGCAGAGGAAAGGAGCTCAGCCACAGCGTCTGCAGAGAGACCCTGAGCTTTGACGAAGGCCCGAGCCTTCCTGAAGCGTTCCGGCTGCTCGGACAGCAGCAGCTTCTCCAGCACAGAGCACGGTTCCTCCCTGCAGATGTTACCGAAGGAGCACTGCAGCTCCTGAGGAGGACGGTCGACAAAGGCAGGGTTGAACAGGTAAAACAGGATCAACTCACAACACTTGCCTGGTTCTTCCCTTTTTCAACCAAACAATTGTAGCTTTTCTCATCAAACGGGAGACCGGACACTACAGTGACTCACTAATGCCTCTTGAGGTACAAAATCGTATTATTCTTTTAAACTAAAATACTTACATAAAACTTCTTCAATTTGTTTTTTAACATTTTTATAAAGAAACAAAATCCAGCACAAGCAGAGAATGATGTAGGAATGTTAGGAGTTAATTTAATGGCTGGGAGGAGTTTATGTACCTTGGAGAGCTGATAGAGGCTGAGGACTTGTTTGCAGTAGTTGTTGCCATGGCGACATTGATCCACCAGTTTCTGGAGCTGGACGGCGACCTCGTCTTCAGGGAGGGGCAGCATCACAAATGAGGACAGGCTGCTGATGGAGGGAGCTGGAGGAGATGGAGGCGGGAAAAAAGAGTTCATTTACTGATGATTGTTCAGTGTTTTCCATGAAGCAGATTTCCAAACAGATTACCTGTGTTAGGAATAAGGTTCACATGCCTGAACAAGATCCTATGGATAAAAATGTTGCCTTTGCAAGGATGTTTTAAGAACTAAATTGTGAAAATAGAGCCAAACAGAGTCCAGATTTTTCCCATTTTTCAGAACATACTCTGATTTTTTGGGGGTAGTCTGGCACATAAAGAATGGACTGGATATGTGCACACTTGCTCTGTTTGTTTCAGTAAGGACCCAGCAACACTTTGTCAGAGGTCATGTCTTTGTCATGGTGGTGTTCCTCAAGGTTTAATTTTGGGTCCTATTCTTTTGTCAGTTAGTGTCATTTTGTCTTCCTGGTAAACTTGCAATTAACAGGATCATTGAAAGTTTTGTATTTAGTTGACTTTACATACAGTTACAGAGAAAAAGCTGCCAGGATCATTCATGGCCTCAGGATCTCACGGTGTGATCCTTCACCCAGTGATGACCTCCGGTTTCAGTGGAACGGTTTGCAGCCGAGTGTGAAGCGGCTGGAATGAGAATCATCACCTTCAAGTCTGAGGCCATAATTCTCAACCGGAAAAGGGTGGAGTGCCCACTGTAGGTCGGGGACGAGTTGCTGTCACAGGTGGAGGAGTTTAAGTACCTAGCAGATTGACAACCACATCTGTGCAGCGTATGCAGTGATGCGGATGCTGTACCGGTCTGTTGAGGCGTAGAGAGAGCTGAGTGTGAAAGCAAACCTGTTGACTTACTGGTTGATTTAAATTCGTACCCTCATGTAGGCGGGGCTTATGTGTCTGAGATGAGCTCTGGGTAGTGAGTGAAAGAAATCGTGGATAAAAGCAGCGGGAACTAGTTTGCTTTGAAGAGTGCGGGTTCTCCCTTGAAGACAGGGTGTGGAGCTCGGTCATTCAGGAGGGACTCAGAGCAGAGCAGAGCTACTCCTCCACATCGAAAGGAACCAGCTGAGGTGGTCGGGGCATCTGATTATGATGCTTCCTAGGTGATGTGTTTCGGGCGTGTCCTACCAGGAAGAGACCCTGGGGCAGACCCAGGACACACTGGAGAGATAACAAGTCTAAGCTGGCACCTTGGTGTCCACCAGAAGAGCTGGAGGAGGTGGCTGGGAGAGGGAGGTGTCTCTGCTTGGACTGCTGCCCCCGCAACCCGGACCCGCATAAGCAGTAGAAGATGGATGGATGGATGTTCCTATTTTATCTTAGACATAAGTACTTCTAAAAATATTAATAATAAAAAAAAATAAGACTAGAGACATCAAAAGCTGTAACATCTTGTGCTTAATAAAAAAATTAAACCATCATTTAACAGTTTTCAGGATATTCTGCTAACAGAGGAGGTCTGATGTGTATTCATATGTAAACTGAAGGTCAAAGGGAAGCTTACAGCTCGTAATGCTCGTCCTCGCTGGAGGTTCTGAGGCCTCCTCTTGTGGTTCGGCGTTCAGGTCTCCGGATGCCAGGCCTCGGAAGCGCAGCACCACCCACATGTCTGGGTGGTACAGGGAGAAATAACGGCAAACGCGACTGGCTTCGTGGATACTGCCGTCATCTAACAGCTCACCAATCAGAACAGCCAGAACGCTCCTCTCCTCTGGACTCAACGCTGACTCAGTATTCAGCTCCTCTTGCTCCTCAGAGGGACCTGGGAGTCCCTCCAGACTGAGGCACCTCTCTGTATTCAGCTCTGTTATGTTGGAGAAGGAGAACTCCTTCATGAGCACCTCGTAGGTGTTCATTTCAGGTGTAACGGCCGGCGGCGGCAGGTTAAAGACGCTCTCCTTCTCCATGGCGACGGTGAGGATGCGTCTATGGACCCGGGTGAGCCACTGTTTTCTCTCCAGGCTCTCTAATTTGTCCACAGGAGCTGGGCTGAGCTGGGAGAGCCAGTGAGCGGCGAGCCCAAGCAGCAGGCAGCGCTCCTGGACGTCCAGCAGGTCCTCCTGAGCCTCCGGAGGGCCGGAAGTCCCAGTCTCAACCTGTGACAGGAAGAATTGGGAGGCAGATTCTGGATCGGTGTCGTCGGCCTTCAGCTGCTCGTGACATTTCTTCCAGAAATTGACCCGGGTCTCCAGTCTGCCCCACTGTCGCTTGGACTTCTGGGAGTTCACTTCCTGAAGAAGCTAAAGGAGGACAGACAAAAAAATGGCCATTACCTTTAAAGAGAAGTTTCCCAAAGCTGGGACCCGTAATGGAAAGAACAAGTATATTTTATATTTATTATCTTCCAAGCATATGAAAAACATTCAGAATATTTTATCTTTAAATGAGCAGCAAAGAACACAAAGAAATGCTCATAGTAACGTGTGATCCTGTCAAACTATTTAAAAGTTCTGGCTTGAGGTCAAACCTTAATTTCCATAATACTTCAGTGTATCCTGCATTTTTACATCCTGGATGCTGACTTACCTCATTTTTGCTCAGGTAAACCTGATGACTGTATCATTTATACTTCATTCTCAGACCATTTACAACAAACAAAACAGCCAATTAAACCTTAACTCTTCATTGGAGGAAAACTCCCACAATGCACAGAACATTTCATCTTCTGAGTAAGATAAAGGTGTTCAGTAATTTTGTTTATGAGAGACTTTGGCCTCACAATTTCACATGATAAAATATGCATGAGGGAAAAATTGTATTATTTGAGCCTAAAATGTAGATCTAAACCTAGCTGTGTACTGGTGGATCAGACCTGGCTGAGCAGCAGACGGTGGACGGGCAGGCCGGCCAGCTGGGCGACCTGCCTGGCCTGTTTGTAATGCCCCCTCGATTGCAGAGCGTCCACGGTGGCCTGGAACTCCTCCTGCTGGACGGAGGAAGAATTGCTCTGCAGAAGCCTGGGAGACAGGCTGACCTCTGACCCCTGCAGCAACTGACTCAGCTGGCTCAGCTTCCTGAAATCTGGACCTTTAAATTGAAAAAGAAAAATCAGTAACAGGGCTTTTCCAGAGCGGGTACCTGCAGAATATCAGGGATTCTGACTTGTTCTGTGACTCTCACAGCTCACCGTTGGATTTGAGGAGTTTGTCGACGTCTGCGAGGAGCTGCAGCAGCCGGTGGAGGTCGTACTGGGAGGAGCAGCGCTGCAGCATCGTGAGGAGCAGCACTGAGGCCTGGCTCTCCACCCACTGCAGGGGGAGGCCACCTGGGGGTGCTGGACCACTTCTTAGCTACATGAGCAGAGAGGCAGAGGAGGCAGATTAAAGAAGATGTGTAGTCAAACATATTGAGACCTGAAACTGGCTTTGGAGGGGTTCCAGATAACATGAAGTCTTTTTAATTTAACTTAAAGATGACCTGTTCTGCTCATTTCCAGCTCTATATTTTGATTCTTGGACTCAACTAGAGCAGCATTGCATGGTTCACAGTTCCTTATCTCATACTGGGCCTTGGTGCAGCCCCTCAGTTCGTCCTCTGTCTGAAACAAGCTGTTTTAGCACCTCCACCTTTAAGACATCTCTCTTCTGATTGGCTGTCCCTCATTTAAATAGCAGGTAGGGGGGACTTATGTGCCTGAGATGACCATATTAGGGATATGCCCTCTGTGAAATCATGCAGATCTAAAAGTAGAAAACAACTGCATGAAAATAAGTGTTTAGAGCAGTCTGAAGTCTGAGCTTTTGGCTCACAGGGATTATTTGTACAAACACTGACCTCATTATTATTATTATTATTATCGCGTTGTTAAGTTAGTAGGTTGTTATCTTCTTTGCCGTGCACATGGGACTTATGTTTATGGATGTCAATTCTGTTAAGACGGTGGTTGGACTCACGGTGATGAGCGTCCGCTGGAAGTCGAGCAGCTTCGATTTGGCCTCAGTGAAGTTCCTGAAGTCGCAGCACAGCTCAAACATCCTGAGCACCAACACCAGAGGACAGTCCTGAGAGACAAACAAAAAAACATCAAGGCATCTTGTTTTGTTAAAATTAATTCATCATCTGAAAATTAGGTCGTATGTACAGAAAATCATTCTGTCTTATTTTAATGCAGCTACTCTCTGACATTCACGCTTAATACGCAGAGTTTATTTAAAAAGTAGACTATAAACCACACAGGATAGAATCCCTCCCAAACCAAAGATATTTCATTTGACCCTTAACATCCAAAAAGTAAAAAAAAAAAAAACCCTGACACATCCAAAAAAATTAGTTTCTCCTTGAGTTCAAAAGTTGAATATTAAAGATTTTTTCAAAATGAAAAAATTATCAGTAGCAGGTTTCTCCTTGACTATAGACAGAAAATGTCACACTTTATTAAACAGTCCCAAGAATAGAGCTGTAGTCCAGTATGTATAATTCATTTCTGACTCTTTAAAGTAGGATGTACTGTAAAAGTCAGACATTAAAACATCTACAAGCGCCTTCAGACAAGAATTAAACTTATATTAACCTTCACGAGTTCAGACAGGACAGAAGAGGCACTGCGGTGGTTTTAAAGTGCCATGTTTCCATAGTTACAATTTACAGATGTCCCTTAAACACATCACATGCAGGCGGTCTTTAAACATGACTTTTTCAACGTCTTCTCCAAACAAGTGGGTGACTTTCTTTATCAATTATCACATGAAAATGAATGAAAAACATGCCCAGCTGCAGTTTGAGTTTTCGAGCATCAGAGTGTTAAACTTTATTTAGAACTCTTTTTCCACGTCCTGTTCGAGGGTTAAGACTTGGTTTTAGGGTTAAAGTCAGAATTAGGTTTAGCTTAGGGAGTAAAAAGCTTGGGAATGCATTGATTTCAATGAATGTCCTCACAAAGATAGCCAAACAAACATGCCTGAATGTGTATGTATGCCCCTCCCCCTGCACACAGAGTGGAGCAGGCTGCAGTCTAACAGAGAGCAACCTTTAGCCAACCTTTAACCTTTAGTGGTTCTCATTTTTTGAGAACCACTCAAAAAATGGCCTCAAACTGCACTGCACTTACCCACAAAGATGCCCGCCAAGGTCAGAGAAACAGTTAATGAGAGAGGCGGAAAACAGACAGACATCTCATGTCGTATTTTTACCCTCTGGAAGAGTTCGAAGCCTCGCAGGAGGGGCCTGACGTGGCCCAGACCCAGCAGCGTCCTCCAGATGATTGACAGGTCGTGCAGGGTCCACTCATGATGCTGGGGGGCTTGAACCAGGTGGGAGGTGGCTTCCCTGCCTGTGACATCCTCGACGGAGGTCAGCACCCACACACAAAGACAGGGCAGAAGCTCCGCCCCCTGTTGATCAAACAGGGAGGAAAGTGACATGAACCAACTTTAAGCCACACTGTTTGTTTTTTTTTGCATCAGGCTGTAAACATGTAAAGTTGGACATTTTAACTTGGGGGTCTATGGGGACTGACTCACTGCTGGAGCCTCTAGTGGACGTTAGAGGAACTGCAGGTTTGGGCACTTCACACTGGCTTGTAATGAAATAATTAAGTGGCTTTGATTAGCAATATAACTGTGTACAGGGGATGGATTGCTGGGTGTATTTTGTCCTTTTACCTGCACACAGGCAGCCAGTACGGCCAGCGTCGGGCAGCGCTGCACCAGCGCCTCCTGCAGCAGGTACCTGACGGGCGCCGGCTCCTCCTGGCTCTGCAGGAGGACCTGGAACAGCTCCCCAGGGTGCTCCGGGCTCCCAGAGGCCCCCTCCTCGGTTCTTAGAGGTCCTGACTGCTGCTCGTCAGGGTCACAGCTCCTCCTCTGACTGTATACCTGCAGGTCCTGAAACGCCAGGCTCAGGTGGGCCTGCAGGGTGGGGCCAAACTGAGCTGCCAGTGACCTTACCTGGAGGAAGAACCAAATATGGTCACAGAAAGGAGTTTGTCAAAACACAAACCTCAGTGATGCTTTAATTAAAACTTTATGCGTGTCTTTTAAAGTCATTAATTTTGCTAGAAATGTAACTGGCAAGAACAGGAAGTAACAAAGGATGTGCATGATGTTATAAAGTTTTGTGTGTGTGTGTGTGTTGTGTGTGTGTTGTGTGTGTTGTGTGTGTGGGTTCACCTGGTGGGGTGGGAAGTTGTGCAGTTGGACAAATAAAAGGAAGTGGATGAACTGTCCGTCTTGGGCACAGTGTGTGGGGTAAACAGAGCTGAGTTTCAGATCGTGGAGCTGACAGAACTGAACGGGCAGCGCCCACTCCTGAGCCGCCTCATAAGACGACCTGACAGAAAACACACATATGTGTTAAATAAATATATTCATGATTAACATGACTAAAAAATTCTGGAAGAATAAAACTAATTTAACATTCAACAGGAAAGGACACTTGCCAAAGAGATTCTTAATCTCAGCAGTTTCACTTCCTGGTTAAACAAAGGTTTCAAAAAAAGTATTTATTCCTCTCCATGTACATGAAGTGAGGATTTTCCACTTTTAAAAAGGGGAAAAACTCTATAACCGGATACTGAAGGGGTTGGTGGTGACATGAATAATTTCGCCAAAAGGTTTAGGTCATGAAAACTACTTGGGTTCACACTTTTTTCACAGTTCAGTTTTCATTGTTGCCATGGCGACACATTCCTGCTGAGAGTCGCAAGGACATACGTGCTGCAGACCAAACCCCCCCCCTCCCCCACCCCAAAAAAACATGACAATTCGCGTTCATGGTTGTTGTTTTTTTTGTGTATTTTGCCATGAGACCGGGCTACAACAGGACAGCAGAGTTTGGATCCTGCATGATCTCTGCTCTGGCTGAATGAACTGCTACTTGGCATTTCTTTTTTCAATTATTCTTTGCATTTTAGGGGTACTTTAGCTTAAGCACAACCCTAAAAATGAAACTGGACATCAGACAGTACCCACAATCCTCTGCCTTTCACAGTCTTGCCACCTTAACTACAAAAGCTCCCTAAATGTTCAAGATAAGCAAGAAACAATTCATAAAATAAATTTCATCTACTTATTCTTTTTTCCACATTAGAACAAGAGTTATCAAATCAGATGTAAATTAATAATTAAAAAACATTTTCCTTCTTACAAAAAACTTAATAAATAAGAAAAATCCAAAACCAATTTAGAATCTGAACTCCAACAACATCATTTTCAATCTCTCAGTTCAGTTCAGGTGACATGAAATTGGAATTTGTGTCTATGTAGGTATGCGTTTAGCAAATTTTTCCTTTAGAATGAATACATTTCCATTCAGTTCAAAACTTTACACAAAGATGAGGAACAAAAGTCTTAACAAGCCTACTACTTCCTGTTTTTAAAAATGTTTGAATAAATTTTACCCCATTAATTTTAGATATTTCTGAGATGCAAAAGCACGTCACATAAAGAGTATTCATGAGGCAGGACTGACCTGCTGACGCCTCTCTGCTCCAGACTGTCTGTCACTGCAGCTTCCAGGTAACCAATCAGCTCCTCTGCTGCTCCAGGCTCCGCCTCCACCAGCTTTACACCTTTAGACACTGAAAGACGAGAGACGGCAGAGTAGATGAGCGAGTGTGTTCCAATCATCAACTTGGAAAAATGAAGCCAGAGTTAAAGTGCCAAAACCTGCAGTTCCTCTAACGTCCACTAGAGACTCCAGCAGTGAGTCAGTCCCCATAGACTCCCATGTTAAAATGTCCAACTTTACAGCAGAAATAAACATGTTTACAGCCTGATACAGAAACTCTTTGGTCTCTGTAGATACTCTCAGTGATTTTAATATGATTTGTGGGATTGAACAATAAGATTTCTGATTCTGAGGTATTGGTTTAAAGATATAAAGCTATGTGACCTCCATTTAACATCACTGACACAGTCTAAAACAGCTGCTTTTAGGATTACCAGGTCTCGTGGAAAGGGAAGACTATATGTCCTCAGGGTAGCAATGAAAGGAGATGTTTGGCCTATAAGGAAGAGTGGCAGGAAGAGTGGACGTGGAAGCATATAAACAGAGAATAAAACAGGACCTAAAATTGAACCTTGTGGTACACCACAAGTAATGCGAGGTTTAGATGATGATTGAAATGGTTGTTTTAAAATGTTAAGAATTAAACCAACCAAATGCAGAATCAGTACCTAGGCCTATTAGCTGACAACTTAGCAGTCCACCGTTTCGATCAAATGTGGCCACTTCTGGCTCCAAAAAAACAACATGGTGACAGTAAAATTGTCATATTTGTCAACAAAACAATGAGTGATGTCACATCAGCGACATCCATCTCTGTATCTCTACAGAATGCACTGTTGGAGCTGTGCGTGTTGTGTGTATGTGTGTGTTTACCCAGAGTGTGTAGATGCTGTGTCAGAGTCGTGTGTGTGTTGTGTTGGTTCCAGTGCTGCAGGATTGTGTTCATGGCTCTGATGTCGACTCTCAGCTTGAGGCTGCAGACTCCCAGCAGCTCACAGAAGCAAACGGCAGCCGACGCCACAGACGGCACGTTAAAACACTGCAGGGCCAACCTGGAGGCGCGCCGCGAGGCCTCCTGCAGCCTGAAACACACACATCACTAATTCAGTTCAGTTCAGTTCAATTCAATTTTATTTATATAGCGCCAATTCACAACAACAGTCGCCTCAAGGTGCTTTATATTTTAGGGTAAAGACCCTACAAATTAGACAAAAAACCCCAACAGTCAGACGACCCCCTGTGAGCAAGCACTTGGCAACAGTGGGAAGGAAAAACTCCCTTTTAACAGGAAGAAACCTCCGGCAGAACCAGGCTCAGGGAGGGGCAGCCATCTGCCGGTTGGGGGTGAGGGGAAACAGAAGAGAGCAGAGGGAGACAGGACAAAAGACACACTATGGGAGAGAGACAGTTTAATAATAACTAACAATTAAGTTTTGTAATGTAATGTTCAGAAGCAGAACCATATTTTTGTCTCACACAATTTCCAGAGCAGAAACACTGAAGTGTGCTCTACTTACATCAACCTGACGTCACTGCTGCCGCTCAGCTGTTGGATGAGGAAGGTGGCGTACGCGAAAGACGGTCGGCCATGACGGAGGTAGTACAGATAGTCCAGGTTCTCCTTTAAAGCGAACCTCTGGACCAGCTGAGGGCTGGAGAAGTGAGGCAGCTCTGATGTTTCTGTGGAGAAACACCACAAACATTAACACACAAATTAATTAACACTGATATTTAAACAGTGCAAAGGGACGCTGAAGAGACGATGACTCTCAGCTGGCTTTAGCTGAGAGACCGTCGTCTCCTCCCAAGAAGAGCTGGAGAAGAAAAAAGGTCTGGGCATCTCCGCTTAGACTGCTGCCCCTTGCAACCCAAACCCAGATAAGAGGTAGAAAATTGTGGAGATATTTTTGAATTACTTAACTTTTTCAGTCTCTTTTGTGTCACAAACACTTTTGAAATATGAATGAAAAACATGACCTTCATCCTGGTTTCAGATCTTACCTGCAGAGTTGAGGGTGTTTGCCGCCTGCCAGCCAAACAGTCTGGAAGGGTCCAGAGGGTGGAGGGACTGGGGAAAAAAATACCTCTCAGAATACACATTACTGGATGTTAAAAACTCCTCTTACTCTGAAGCAGGACACTGATTAGCTACTGTGAGGTCAGTATTTTAACGAGGCCAGAGGTTGACAGGTGGGAGTTTACCTGCAGGAGGTGGTACATGGAGATGTCCGAGGACGGGCCGTTTCCTCGGGGCCCGGCGGGGAACAGGGCGGCCCTGAGTTTGGGATGTGGGGCCAGCGCCATCTTCAAGAGCTGAGGGTCGACCGTCCTCTCCGACCTGCCCGACCTTTCACCCTGAACCATCACCTGCACACAGCAAGCACAGGGAGGATGTGAGGAATCTTTTCCATCCCATCTTAGGAGGCATTATCACAAACATCCTAATGTTCTGCTTCAGTTTCTCCTGATAATTATTTGTGCAGATTTTTCTCCACAGTTTGCTGTGAAAGCAGTGGTTTTGATCCATGAAGCTGCAGCGTGGTGGTCACGAAGTGCAAAATACAACAAAAAGAAAAACACAAGAATTGACTTTACTGAAAAAAAAAATAGAGACAATGTTTCTGATTTAGAAGGACAGAACCCAAGTTGTTCATGTCATTTCCTGGTTCTGTACGACTCTCAGTGGTGTCCTTGAGTGAATTTTAAACTTAGTTTGAAAGGCTGGAAAAGGAGATTGGAACTATAAGGGAATAGGATGTTTTTCTCACTATGCTTTTAATATATCCATCAATCCATTTTCTTAGCTGCTTATCCAGTTCCAGGTTGCGGGGAGGTGGAGCCTATCCCAGCTGTCATTGTGCGAGAAGCAGGGTTTAACCCGGGCTTTAACTTGTCCTTCAAACCCTGAAAACATGCTTGAAAGAATTAGGGCTGAGGATACGAGGGCTGAGGATACGAGGTGGTATGACGCAGAGCATACCACCTCATTCCCATATGATTCCAGTCTCTCTTCTGTCCTTTCAGTGTTTAACACCCTTTAAAATATTACTTTTCCCTCGCAGGGACACTGCTCAGAGTGATCACGTTTTCACCTCAGGGCAACTCAGATGAGTGACTTAAATCAACACAATATTGTTGGTCAGCTTCTAGCTTTAATTTATCTTCAACTTAATCCCAATCATATCCTGACTGTGACTCATTTTGCCACTTCCTGACCTGAGTAGGATCAGCATCTCTTCACTGAATAAACTAAAGAATCTTGCAGCTTTTATCACATGCACTCATTTCATTGGTCCTCTGGGCTGAATTTTGCACTCTCCTGATCATTTCCAGCTCCGTGTTTTAGTCTTGGACTACTAGAACAGCTTTGCATGATTCACAGTTTTCTGGTAGGAGCAGCGTTTACCTGGTCGATTCCTCCGGGGGCAAACATGATGGCAGCCAGAGCGAGCAGACTGTGACCCTCTAACAGCAGACTGCTGAGAGACGCCTGGCTGCCAGGTAATAACACCTGAGCGCTGGTTAAACTGGCCTGGAAGACAAGTCCTGGATCTGGAAGTGACAGAAACAAACAGAACCAGATTTTTTTTTATTTAAAATAATAACAAAGCAAGACTAACACCTGTTGAGAGAGGAGAGTAAAAGAATGGATTCACAAAGAGGACCACAGTCAAACTAATAATGCAGATTGAGCTCTTAGATGAAAAGTGGCAGTGGTGCTGCAACGGCGTGGTTCCTACCTGACAAATCCCGGGTGATCTCCTGGATCTTCACCAGCATCTCAAACCAGGGCTGACAATCAGAGAGGCTCTGACTGCTCAGGAGGGGGCAGTTTCTAGGGGTCAGTCTGAGGAGAGGAGGCCCAGAGCTCATTAGCAGCTAATTTACTTACTAAATTATATTAATTAATTCATTGGGTTTTTTTTTTGTGATTCCTACAGATCATACACACACGCACACGCACACACACACACACACACACACACACACACACACCTGCAGTGCTCCAGGTAGGTGTAGAGCAGGTACTGAAGGTTGCGCTCCAAACAGAAGGTGATAAAGATGCTGTGGAGGTCGAGGCCGAGGTGGGAGCGGTACTGAGGGATGGGCGGCGGTGACACCATCACGCCTCCGCCCTGAGCCAACCTCCACAACAGCTGCTCCAGGTCTTCCAGCTCCTTGGGGATGAACACACCTCTCCTGCAGGAAAAAGCAAAAACCCCTATAGTTAAGTGAATGTTTTCATAATTCACCCATCTGAATACTGCTGAGGCCTTAAGTTTGCAGTTTTTTTCTTGCCTTACTGAACCTGTAACATTAGTTAGCGTGTCATTTGTTTAGAGACGTTGACCATATCATCACTCTGGCTTGCCGTAATGAAGCCTTAATTTTGTGTAATTTTACGCAAAGGTAATCCAGTCAGATTTAATGTTCCTGGTGACCACTGAGTTAAAAGTTCTGTGGCTTTCTCTCCATTTATTTGAAAAGGAGCTTCCGATATATTTGGTCATTTAGATCCAGAAAAGCAAAAAAAATGCTGATCGCTGGCTTCCCAGTGCTTGCAGTAGAGCTGTCAACACTCATTTAAGTTTGCAGGAATTTGTTTGTAACCATGTTTACTTGTATATTCAGAACCAAATTTCTTTGTATTCTGTTTAAATATCATCCCTTGGATATGGTCAGCCTTAAAACCAGGATACCTGTGCACAAACTGCTTCCTGTGAGTCTCAGGTTCTAAATGAGCTGCCTTACCTGGCCAGCAGGTCCAGGATGTTCTCCCTCATGTAGCTGCTGCAGGCTGTGTGATTGTTCACCAGTTCTGGGGTTAACTCTGGCCACCACGGTGCACCAGAGGTCTTTGTATTCTGGATCCAGTCGCCCACCCTGTGCTGGTCATGCAGGGCGGTCAGATAACGCCACAACACTGAAGAGTCGCAGAATCTCAACTCTAACAAAGAAAGGGAATTTTTGTTAAATGCAGAATAAAGACTTTGAGGATGCTAATCCAGACTTATTGTTCTACCTGTGTGGTGGAGTCTGGACAGGAGGACGGCTGTCCGGCAGCTCTGGTCCCAGTTCCTCACCCAGTCCAGTCTCAGTTTCCTCCAGAGTCCCCCCTCTTCCTCCTGAGGCCTCCTTTGTCCCGCCAGCTCCTTCAGAACCTCCTCAGCATCCCCCTCCTTACAAACCATCTGAACAACCCTGGAAAGTTTTTGGATTCTCAAGGTCAAAACAAAGACTTCGTGTTTATTTAGAGGCGTAAAAAGTCTGACTATATAAAGGAGGAATATCTGGAGAAAGAAGACAAAGCTTGAGGGGAGGCTTAAAGGAGATAAAGAGAGAATTCAGAGGGTTTAGAGAGGAGGTTAAGGGCAGTTAACATAAAAAGCAACAAAAAAGCAAAAGGGATGGTACTAATGCAGCACAAAGAAGCTTCAGAGCAGGAAGGTAATGAGGATGTTTATAGAGGTGGCTGAGAAGAAAAGTTACCTGATGAGAATTAATGGCTGTGACACAAACAGTGTGGATAGTTTCCCCCTTCATAACGACAGCATGGTGAAATAATATTTGTGTATTTCCTGGAGTTAGGGGCCTCTTTGACTGACAGGTGGATGCTGATACAGATAGCTGTCTGCTAGGCTTCACCTCAGCTAATTGGAGTCCCTGAACTGGACCTCTGGACCGTGTTTGTGCTGTTGGAGCCTTTTGGATTGTTTTTAATACAATTATTTGACAAATAACATAGCTTGCTGTGCGGTTACTTGGACTAACAGACCGTCCAAGAAGTCTGAGCTCCAGTTTTGGTGCACCGTGAAATTCTAGGATTTCATTGGGCTGTATATTTTAGCACTAATTTGCAGGTATCTCTGTCTGTGTGATGCTCCATAACCAAGCTGGCTAGCATTAGCTGATAACTTAGCACTCCACCCTCTCGTCCAAACATGGTCACTTCTGGCTCCGAAAAAACAACATGGTGGTTAAAGCTGAGACTTTAAAATCCGGAGTCTTACACCAATTGGTGACCTCATTGTGGCTATGTCCATCTTTTATATACATATAACTTAACATCACAGGGAAATCGTTCACACGTGGATACAAGTACACTGGTACACATACTGTGTTATGATCACTTTCTTGAGAAAGCCCATTAGCCATTTGAAAACTCAAGATGGTGACCATTTTCATGACAGCCGTTGACAAAAACAGAAAATATATATTTTTTCAGATAAAATGAACTAGATTTGCCTTTTTCAGTGATCTTAGAGTCAAATCATACACATCCCACCATGTAGAAGTCTGAAGTTTTTTTGTTTTTTTAATCATTTGCAAACTGGGGTGTGGGGTGTATTTGTTTCACTCACACTTCTGGATGGACCCCTTACACCCCTCACTGGTTACACCATTCTCACCTGTAGCCCTCAAATATTTGTTGTTCATGGTGGCTCAGGATTTAGAGTGGGTTGTCTACTATTCAGAAGGTTGGTGGTTCAATCTTGGGCTCCTGCATCTGAATGTTTAACTGTCCTTGGGCAAGAAACTGAACCCCCAACTACACCTGATGGATCCATGCGGGTTTGCACGTGCGCGTGAGCATTAAAAATGTGTCTGTGGATGCAGCTTACACTGTAGTGAGTGCTTTGAGTGCTAACAGAGAGTAAAAAGTGTTATATAATTTTTACAGTCCATTTACCATGGACTAAACGAGGAGAGGGCAGAACATGAGGGTAATCCCTCGACCTGCATATTGTCATTGCAGCAACATGTAACATATGTGTCACTGCAATTATTATTATTTTAATGCTGCAGTATAAAGATAAGGCGTAAACGTAAAACATTTTGTCTAAATTAAAGAGCTGCATGAAGAAACAGTATAAGAACAATAAGGATCATTTGAACTGTGAATCATGCAAAGCTGCTCTAGTAGAAGCTGTCCTTCTGGCAACAAACAGAACAGGTTCCCTTGAAACAACACAGGCATCCATAATTTGACAAAAACATCTGATCTGTTTTACAGCACTTTGTCTGTACTGATCTCCTAAAACAGGCAGCTTTGGACTGGATTCAGTCAGCCTGTCCAGTATGAACTCAAAGAGTTCACATGCAGTTTTCAGCCAACAGCAGTGAGTCACTCTCATTGGTGGTAACTCTGTGCTGTCCCAGTGTATTCAGCTTGCACCAGCAGCATGGTATATTTACCTTTGACGTGAGGTACTTCCTGTGCACCGGACAGCCGGCTGCGATCCCAGCTTCTCCATCTCCCTGATGAACTGAACACTCTGCATCTCCTCCTCTGGGAAGCAACTCCGACAAGACAGCTCCTCCACCTGTCCAACAGGTAAGACGTACAGCAGAGAACAGTAAGCATGGCGCTGCAATCAGGTGAAATCTCATCAACAGTTCAGAAACCTGCCTCAATCTGGGCTTGAGTTTAGAGTTGAGGAGGAAACAAAAGTTCTTCAACATTCAGAAAAATGTGAAATCTTTTGAGTAAAACGTACAGATAAAGCAAATTACAGAGTACTTTTCAAAGAAAAATATACAATTTTATTAAAGATAGAAAAGAAACGAGGTAGGAGGAAGATTGTGGCTGGTTGTGTTTTCTGTAAAACACCAGACTCACCATTAGCTCCCTGAGGTCCTTGTCATCTGTGTGGAGGCAGATACTGTGGAGCTGCTGCTTCACGCTGAAACCCTGCAAACAGACACACAAAGCAGCTTAATACTTGACTTTCTGTCAGTTCGATTTTATTTCGATTTTATTGAAAAATACTGAGCTGTGCTGTAGCTCAGTGCCACACTTAGCTGAATGCTAATGTTAGCATGCTGTCAAGCCTTCCATATGTGGAGGAAGTATTTGGAAAATTTGGATCTTGTAGGATCTTTTAAAGCTCCTTGAGGCGACTGTAGTTGTAATTTGGCGCTGTATAAATAAAACTGAATTGAATTGAACTGAATTTGAGGAGATCAGTAAACTGAATATCTGTGAGTTAAATAAAGAATTAGGGTTTGCAAAATGTGGATCTTTTGAGGAAAATAAACAGAAAGAGTAACGCTGTCATGGACAGTGTCTTTAAGTTTCAGTTTTAGGTTTTTAAGCATAAATCTTTTGAATTTGCTAAACTGGTACCATTAAAAAGATGCCAAACAACATGTCAGAAAACTTAAAGGAGACCTTTTCTGCTCATTTCTACCTCCATGTTTTTATTCTTGGACTCTCCTAGAATAGCTTTGCATGGTTCACAGATCAAAATAAGCCTTCTTTATTGTATCCTGGGATTAGCTCCTCCCTCTTTAAGGCCAGGATTTAAACTGCAGGTGGGTGGGGCTTCTGTGCCTGAGACCTCATTATGTTTAATATAAACGTCCGACACTGGAACAGGAGAAGTAAATAATCTTCAGTGCTATTTTCTATAGGAGATAAAGAAACGATCATATCTCCTATCATATAGGAGATATGATCGTTTCTTCTTTACATTTATTTATTTTCCTTATATTATTTGAACTTCTTTATAACATGTAGTTGGGACTTTCAGGCGTGTGTCTATTTTTTTTTTAAATTGAGTACTGTATATTATGCAGAAAAGGTGTCTGATGTGAGCTGTTCTTACCAAGTTGGCGAGGAGCGTGTTGGCAGTCTGCAGATCTCGGCGCTGCAGGCAGGAGAAAACCTGATGCAGACCCTCCTTCCTCAGAGCCGACAGGCGATGTTCAGGCCGGTTCTGCCTCCGCAGGACCGCCTGAGCTCTGGGGATCTGATTGGTCAGGATGGACTGATGGACCACTTCCTGCAACACAAACACAGCATAACACTTTCCAGCTTTTCACACATATTTCTCAGCATTAAAGGAAGGTTACTGAGCTTTGGAGCCATTCCATTTTTTTCCATTTTCTTCTGCTTATCCAATTCATGGTCGGGGTTGGGCTGGACCCTATCCCAGCTGTAAAGGTGTGAGGGGGGGGTGCACCCTGGACAGGTCACCAATCTATCGCAGGGGTAACACAGAGAGACAGACAAAGATTCACACTCACAGTCACACCTACGGCCAATTTAGAATCACCAATTAACCTAACGTGCATGTCTTTGGACTGTGGGAGGAAGCCGGAGTACCTGGAGAGAAGCCAGGCAGCCACGGGGAGAACATGCAGACTCCACACAGAAACTCCCCAGCCAGGCAGTCCTGTGAGGTGATGGAGCTAACCACCACACCACTGCTTTGGGGCCCAAAATAAAAATCATATTATAAAGAAAAAAATGACTAAACAACCTCTGCTGACAGCTTCTCCCACTCATCCCGATGAGCCTCCTCCTCAGCTGGAGCAGCAGTTTTGGTACCAGATGTGTCAGGTCCTGCAGACCAGGGGAATCTCTTCATGTAGCTCCTCAGCTGGGTGAGATACTGATCCAGAACGTTTATGCAGCTCTGCACATCCAAGTCTTCGTCTGCAGACACAACAGAACAGCTTCAGCTCAGAAAATAAGATTAATGTGGTAGGTTTAACCTGAAGTGAACAGCTGGAGTGTGTGTGCGCGCTGTCTTACGGTGTGTGTTGGACAGCACGCAGCGGATCTGCATGTTCACGAAGCTCATTGTGATGTTGAGCAGCTGTTCTGAGAACTGTCGGCTCTGAGCTTCGCTGTTTGAGTCTCTGACGGCCGAACACAGCAGGTCCAAGGCGGGACACAGCTCCTGCACTCCTGCACAAACAGGAGAGCAACATGAAAAAATACTATACATGTGGATTTTCACACAACACGTATGAAACTGCAAAGATTAATCTTTAAATGCATGCATGCATGAGGGGGTGAGCACTCGTTATGCAGAATCATATCCATGACAACTGTTGATTCATTAATGTGTCTATCACAATAATGTTGCAGCTTGAGATGATTTTAATGATTGGGCTGTTTAGCTTTACCTATTAAAACATACAGTATGGAGTACAAAGTACAATAATTACAATGCTTTAAATGCTCTAAAGTCATTTCCAGCAGGTGTTCATCTCTTATTTACAGTCGCTGCTAAAGGCCTGCAGTCCAAAAACACCTCTCAGCTATTTCCAGGCTGAATTAACTGGAATATGAAAAGTTTTATTGTAGTGCGGAGTGTACGTACTGTCTGTGAGGCTTAGTGTGGAGGCTGCTGGCTGATCAGAGCTGAACGCTGTTGTTTGGGGGTCCAGAACATTTTCTTTGCTCTTCAGGTAGAAATCAACTGTGTCCAGCTGACGGTTCTTCAGTCCAGCCTGTAGAATTTAAAAAAAGAAAGACAGATCTAAAAATCATCAACAGGAAAAAGTTAGTGGAAAATGTACCAAGGGATCCTCAATAAATAAATAAAACAGTCTTTTTTTTCAGATTTTCAGATTTGATTAATTGGGTTCTCCTTCCTCTACTTCGAGATTTTATGTCATATTTTTTGAAGAGTTCAGAAACTTTTTCCTGTAATCACAAAAGTCGTTTACATGTTGGTTTGATGAATCTCTAATGGTAAGGCTCCCTGAGTTTGCTGCAGAGGTCTCCTACCTGCAGGGCGTGGATGGGGATGGAGCAGCGCCCCCAGCTGTTCAAGTGACAGACTGCATCCACTGTCGCTGCACTGCCAAACAACATCAACCTGCTGAGCAAGTCCTGCTGCGACACGGAGAACAGGACCTGGAACACACCGGCCTCTGACAGACAGACAGACAGACAGACAGACAGTGACTGTGAAGTTACTGAAATAAAGACAGGATTTCTTGTTTTGGTGCAGTCATTGCAAAATAAAATGTAATCCCTGCAGTCTTTTTAGATTTCTTTCAAACACAGAAAAATACTCAAAAACCAGATAATTGAAGCCTGATGCTTTTCCCTCTGAAGGCAGTTTGCTTTACTGGAGTCTGAAATCAGTTTAATTTCTGTGTATCTGAAAGACAGTTATGTTTTTGTTTTTCTTTCTTTCAAACTAGATTTAATAATTTAGGATTATTTTGCCAGAAAATTCTGCCCCAAACCAGATTAGTGAGATCTAAAGAGAGAGCACTCTGACAGAAACATGAGCTGTCAGATGACTCTCCAGGCTGTAAAAGAAACTACAAGTTTTCCAAAATTATGTGGAAACGAGAAACAAGTTTAAAGTGAAATAAAAAATCTGCTGTAAAGCTCCATTAGATCAACTTGTTGGTTCATTTCTGAAGAATCACTGTGCACATACAGTTTTAGAACCGCTTGAACCTTTTAAATCTATTGTTGGTTTGTTGAAGTGATCCAGATCTCAGTAAAACATAGTAAAACAGTGAAACAGTTTAAAAGATTACTTCAGACTTTCAGAAGAATTCTTTTTTGGACTCAGAGTGCTGTTTTTGTAGCTGACTTACTCTTCAGCAGCAGTCGGTGCTGCCTCTCTCCACAGCGCTGAACCGGAGCCGCCTCGTCCTCCGCCTGGTGGTAACTCACGTTCCCGGACTCCATATCCCACAAGGCCACCGTGGTCTGTCTGTTTCCAGGGCTGACGAAGGTCAGCAGAGCGGAGAACTCTGAGACAGTGAGTTGAGACGGGGAAGATGATTTGGGGACGGTGAAAGCAACGGTCATCCCACCCGGAGGAGTTCTGCTGTGGGCCGAGGATGGAGCCAGGTGAGACTCCAGGTGGGGGAGTGAGGAGAACCAGGAAGTCCTGGGAGGCTGAGAGGAAGAGGAGGAGGAGGAAGGAGCAGTGTCCCGTTGTGCTCTGATGTACATGGAGGCCAGACGAGCTTCCCAGGAGCTGGAGTTGAAGTTAAGAGGACAAAGGTGAAAGGTTAGAAATGGAGATGTTAGCTAACGATGAAGTGCTGAAAAACTGAATGATCATTCAGTTCAGTGCTGATCATTCAGAAATGTATTATCTATTAAAAGGCTACTCAATAAAATTGTATCCATCATTTACCAGTGGGGGCGAGTCACAAATTAATTCTCTCAAAAGTCCTGAAAATCTCTCAAGAGTTTGTTCATCTTTTAAGTCCTCAGCATCTTTGTGTACAGAGAACCATGGTTTAAGCCTACACCCACCACACAGGATTGGTTTTAAATGTTACCTCCATGACATCCCACGAAAATCTGAAAGTCCAGAATTTTCACCCAGACTGGGGCCCTCTGATCGGTCACGGAAAAACGTAACTTTTCTAAAGCTGCAGCTTCATGTTCTACATGGATGCAGGAAGGTTAAGAAGAAACAGTCTTAAGTACCAACAGCTGCAGTTCCTCTAACGTCCACCAGAGGCTCCAGCAGTGAGTCAGTCCCCACAGACTCCCATGTTAAAATGTCCAAGTTTACAGCAGAAATAAACATGTTTACAGCCT